>VZTQ01008245.1:0-10976 GCA_013400755.1 Pelecanoides urinatrix | reverse complement strand
CACATGTTTTTGAAGGTTAAGTGACTGCAATCTCATCTAAGTTATTGTGAATCTGTTGATATTAGGTGTCTTTTATACTTCTTACAAATAGTGTTTGAGACCCTCAGAGCATTTACAATATTTACTCTTGAAACAGTCTTGTGAGATAGATACATGCTACTAATCTCATTTAAAAAATTAGAAGAGTAAGACACAGAAGTGAGATTGTTGTGTAGAACGTGAAAGTTAGGTAAGTGGTCTTGAAAATCTATATTTAAATGACTCAGTCATGGATGCAGTGGAAGACTGGCAGAACAAAAATTAGTTTCAGAGTTTGAAAACTGAGGCTAACACCCTGACTGCTGAAGTACCTTTCTAAATAAAGGCACTACATATACAGGAAGAATACTTTAAAGAGTCACAACTTCGTTTAATGCCTCTCACAAGCAGTGTCAGTAAGAAACATCAGGGGACTTAAAGTTGCAAAAAGGAACAGGTGTCATGCAGTAAAGTATATAAATAAATTCATTGTGCTGAATAAATACACATGCTTTATACATGCTTCACATGTATAAAAGTCAATGTACAGCATATTTTAGACAACCCAACCATCTAAATATTCATCTTCATTTGTCAAACATAGATCTATAGTTACTTTAATACATACATTTATAAAGTAAATTAGTCACTTAAGATTAGAATTTCTTTCACAGACCTACTTTGCTCCCATTGAGTTTTTGTTTTTGGGAAGAACAAGATTAAGATGCTTAGGAAAATAATAATGAAAAGGTTTCTGATTATGTCAGTTTGTTGTTTTTTTTTTTTTTTTTTTTTTTTGGGGGGAGGGAGAGAATATCCCTTTAGATAATGTTTAGTATTTAAGATTGTATCATTTATCTTATGTTCCAAAGGACTGGACTCATGTTTATAGTTCAGTAAGCAGAAAGCCATTCCTTACTTACACTTGTCTATATAATCCAATTGACATATACTTGTTAAAATATTAAGTGTGAAGTATTTAGGCCAAATTTAAATGCAGTAATAAGTAAGGGGATTTGCATAATATTGGGCACTGATGCCAGCTTTGAAATGCCAACATAATTTATCACAATTGAAGGCATGCTACCTTTGCAAAGAATCATTTTATTAAGACCAAACCACTGTTTCAATAAAGCATTAGAAATTCCTGCATAGAATAGCCCTTGGGCAACATTTTGAAGTACTAGTGAATTGCTATTCTAATCCACAATGGAACATTTTAATAAGTGTGATAAATGACTCGCAAAGAGCTTCAGGTTTCAATGTCAGTAGAATTAGAATGAGGCAAAGGCTGGGTCTGGGTGACAGATGTAGAGGATTTTTGTGGTAAACAGTTTGCAATGTCAGGACAATACCAGCTTATTGAACTTTCAGAGGCTAAAGTCCTGTCCATTTGTCACCTTGTTGCCAGCAGACATAGATGTATGCAGGGTAATAGACTTACATTCTTTATCAGCTGATACATTTCTGTAACTGCTGGACCACTCCAAAAAGATCAGAAAAGGAAACAACGAACAAATAAGAGAAAAAAAATCAAAAGATGAAATAAACCCAGAAATGCTTTAAATTAAAAGATACAAATTAGTGTTGAAGTTTTTATCCCCGGAAATATTTTTATCTTGTAAACACAAAGCAAAAACAATTCCTGGTACAGCTAATACTCCCACTAAGTCACTCTGCTTTTTACAATAGTTTCAAACTTCTATGAAATGAGTCTCTTGTTTGTTTGTTTTCAAGCAAAAAGAAGAATGGTCATAATATTTGTTGGTAAACCATTAATAAAATACTTGTAGGTCTTTGGCTTCTTAATCTCAAAAAAGTCTATTGAACTTTACTTGTGAGTTGAAGGGTACTTGGTAGGAGAAAGTGGGAGTTTAATTAACATTTAGCTTCACTTTAATAGGCACTTGACAGAAATGCAAATGGTAAATTGAACCCATAAAATAATATCCATTTTTGTGTGCTAAAATGGACTTTTGATATGTAATTTGCACATCATACACACACACACACAAATTTAGATGTACACATCTATTTTTATTTTTTCAGGTATAAGTCTATTTGTAAAATTAGTAACGTATGGTCAGTGAGATGGTTTATGTCACAAATACAAAAGTTATCATCATTAAGTGGGATCATTTTAATAAAAGCTGTTGTGGTTTAACCCCAGCCAGCAGAAAATAAACACCACGCAGCCGCTCACTCACCCCCCACACCGGTGGAATGGGGGAGAGAATCGGGAAGGTACAAGTAGGAAAGCTCCCGGGTTGAGATAAGAACAGTTTAATAATTGAAATAAAACAGAAGTAGAACAGCAATAATAACAAATAGGAACAACAACAATAACAGAATATGTAAAGCAGAAGATGCACAATGCAACTGCTCACTGACCGCCGACCACGTGTCCCGATCCGGGGCGAGCCCCCCCACACACCTGGTTTTTATACTGAGCATGATGTCACATGGTATAGAATACCCCATTGGCCAGCTGGGTCCACCACCCCAGCTCTTCTCCCGCCGCCCTGGTGCAGTCATCACCCAGCAACAGCCAAAGCATCAATGGGCCATTAATGCTCCTTTCATACCGAACCGAAACACAGCACAGCACACCCTCAAGCTGTGGGGAAGAAAGTGAATCCTGTCCCAGCCGGAACCAGTACAAAAGCTTAAGTGGAAAATACCACAATTGCATTTCACTTGATACGTACAAATATGTTTTCCAGCAAGCAGCAGCAGAAGAGATGCATATCAAGCTTATTTTCCTTCTGTATATTGTCCCTTCATTGTAATTCTTCCTTCACATCTTCGGTTTTCTTCTTTCATGCTTTTTATCTTCTTTTCCTGCTCTTTTTTCTTCTGTTCTTCACCTTAGCCATGGTGGCAGTGTTCATGTTTTGACTTACATTGCCTGATTTGACTCCAGTAGGAATCTGTGGGTTCTCAACGTCTCAGGATTTTTTTTTCCTGCACAAGTGAACTGAAAGATTTGCAAGTTTTCAAGGTGCTTGTTTGAGTTGCAGTTAGAACAGGAAGGACAGGGAAGTTGACAAATAAGAGCTATTTAGTCAATGGTATAACCAATGTCTAAATTAATAAGCTGTGACTGAGAGTTTCATCATTTTTGTATACTTAAAATATTTTTTAACTCTGCACCATCTAGCTAACTTTGACTCAGTCCTTCCTAGCCTACAGAATCAGATCAAATAAGCATTCTGGAATGAGTAGTTCTGAGACAAACTCAAAGGTTAAAAAAAAAAAAAAAAAGCCCCTCTCAACAAAACAATAATTGCAAAACGTTTTGTCTTTTTTGGTTTCCATTTTTCTTTCCATCCTCTATAAAACCAGAGGATGGAAATATTTATTCCTAAAATATATTCTAATATCTAGAAATAAAAATGCCACCTATATTTTAAATCTTTCTAGATTGTCCCAAACCAACATTCTGTGTGTGAACTGAATATAAGTTTTAGCAAATATTGTGCTAGAAATCAGCAGTCCATTTTAAATTGTTTCCATCCTCCTTAGTGTAACATTTTTATTATGTAATGTAAATAAATTTTATCAGTGTAATAAGAAATTTAACATATGTACAGCAATGTTGGTTTAATTGAAAGCAAAAGTCTTCCATTATATGTATCCCACAATGCTTATAGCAAAATGACAAATTTATATACCATTTTATGAATTAAACCCACTCTCAGAATCTATATTACCTACTTTATTACCTGGATTATTAGGAAAATAAATAAATACATGTCAGTATTTATGCATAGGTAGGCTATCAAGACAGGTAAGAGTAGAGGTGGGCTTTTTTGCTGGTGATACTGGATTTAAAAAATTAGGACCTAGTCTTGTACCACTGAAGTCTTTGTTAGTCTTGTAAAATTTTCTAGTGACTTTGGACATCTATCTATCTATTTATCTGTCTATCTATCTATCCATTTTAATGCTTCACAAGACATGAAATAAATTTGCAGCTCCAGTGTCAACCTTGGAGAGAACTGAACAGTGAGCAACATACCATATAATCCTCCTTGCTTTTATTGATTTCTAAATGTGAGGGGAAGAGAACAGGTGGTTTATGCTGGTGTTACTGCTGCATAAAGTTTGTTTCTGGTAATATATTTGTATTTTGTTTAGTTTAGTTTTATATGTCTGAAACAAATAGGATCTTCTATGAATTCTTTACAGAAACTCATAGATAATATAAATCCAATCATTTTCACATTTTGAAGTTTTTCCAAATATTCAGACTAAACTCTGAAAATTCTGCAATACAAAAATTGGTCCTATATAATTTAATTAAAACCCAGACTTTTTTTTTTTTTTGTAGACTATTGAAAAGGTGGAACAGACTAAATATGTGCAGAGTGAGCACATTATTATTAAAGGACAAAAATACATGTCCTCCTTGCATCATAGCCTCAAGATCAAACACAGCACTAAAAGGGAATTTCTAAACCTGCAAATATGTAGTAGAAATTTCAAAATATCTGAGGAATATAGTAAGAATGTAGTTATATTGTCTACTTCATGGATTTCTCAAATCTGGTTGTGCAGAGATAGAGATTGGAAGGTATGTCACACATTCATAATGCAGTGCTTAGCAGTACATCAGAACAGTTCTTCCCATCTGCGTGGGCATAAGAAGATGACTGACATCTGCTCTTGCTTCCTTCCTGTGTTTGCTAAGTACCCTTTGATAGCTAGTGTGACGTAGCCTAAAGTCTTTAAAAGGAAAGAGTAAAAGTAAATCTGAAAGCACATACACAGGAAAGCAAGTTGCAGTATCCTCATCTTAACCCAGCGTCCCAATGGCACATTTTAGTACATGATACTGGCTGTGTTGGTACTATTCCACTGTGATTGACACCGATTTCCCTGTACAGGATACACTTAACTATGTACTTATAAAATATGTGTTTTGTTAGTCCCAATCATAGCATTAGGACTTTTCTATCTGAACTGTTAGTTCAGACGTAATGTCTTGAAATTTGGTTCTTTTCTTAGACATACTTTCTGCTGAGCAAAATGCTTCTCGGTTTTGTTTGGTTTTGTTTTTTTTTTTTTTTTTTAATCCCCGCTCACATGGCAATTTCAGCTAAGTATGTTTCACCTAGATCTTCTTATCTGCACCTCAAGTCCTGACACGTATTTATTACTTGACTGAAGAGATTCTAATCCTCAGATATTAAAGCTGTTTTCTGATATTTAAATGTCTGCATATGAGCAATTTGTTTCAAGGTACAGACTTCTGCTGGCAGTCCTGTCCCCCTGGCAAACCAACAGATTGGTGATACAATGTTTAAATTCTCAGAGGGGTTTTTAATATTCCCTTAGATTTTCCATTATTTACCTAAAATAGGATTTTCTTGCATAAGAAATTATAAATAGGATACTATACCTTGTACAAGTGTGACAGGTATTTGTTACAGCCTCTGAGAAACTACACTTTTCAAAATAACTATAATTTAAATTAATATCACTGATTATATTAGTCAATTCAAAGCCTACAACATTCAGAATATTTTTTAACTTTTGGCCATGTCACTGAGAATTGCAATATTGCTGTCAAATATTTTATTTTAGACTTGTCAAAAAACTGTCTTTTTTTTAATTTATTTTTATTAAATTGAGTGTTTTTTAAGTACAACGCTGGAATATTCCTCCAATGATAAAAACAACAGTTCCTAATATAGTGTAGGCAGATGTTTATTCAAGGAAAAAAGCATAAAATGGCATTACATTTTTGGTTTCCTATAACCACAGACAGGTTATTAGTTAGAAATTATTATTAATAACTTAAGGGAATTAGAAAGTGCACAAAAATATAGGCAGGAAGCAATGGATTTCACACCTGCAGTGCATCCATGATTTATTTAGTGCAATTCTGCTTTGGAAAGATACAATAAAAATAACTTACTTCTGCTGTTTAGGTGGTTTATTGGATTTATTTTTCTGTATGTAGAAAATGAGTTTCTTATTACTCCCTTGGCATGTGAGATGAATTGACAGTAATTTAAATTATACTTCAGATGTATAATGGTCAGAATGGAGAGGGAAAAAACATATCAGAAAACTTAAAATGGGCAACATTAACAATTCCTTGAGTTTTTAATATTGCCTCAAGTATGGTATTTGTTTCTTGTTTTTCTGATGTTCCTTGGGACAGGGAATTTATCAGCCTGACTGTTTATTCCAAGAAATCGCTACACCTTCCTGAATTTTTTAGGCTACTGCCAAGCAACAAATTAAAAAAACAAGATAAAACTCAAAAGAATTATGACTGATCCAGTGATACTATTGTTTGTATCCTGTGTGATCTTTTCTGTCTTGCAGTTTATCCAAAAGATAGGACTTTCCGTCTTGTCCTGGTTTTGGCTGGGGTAGAGTTACTTTTCTTCCTAGTGGCTGGTATACTGCTGTGTTTTGGATTAGTATGAGAATAATGTTGATAACACACTGATGTTCTAGTTGTTGCTAAGTAGTGTTTACAGCACAGTACTTGTCAGCTTCCCATGCTCTGCCAATTTCAAAAGAAGCTGGGGGGGAGCAATGCCAGGACAGCTAACTCAAACAGACCAAAGGGATATTCCATACCATATGATGTCAGGCTCAGTACATAAGCTGGGGGGAGTTGGCGGGGGGGCAGCGATTGTTGCTTGGGGACTGGTTGGGCGTCAGTCGGCGGGTGACCGGTTGCATTACTTGTTTTTTTTCTCACTGGGTTTTGTTCCCATCCTCTCTCTCTTGATGTTTTACTTTTCACTACAATAATAACAATAACAATAACAATAAGAATAACAATAACAATAACAACAACAACAATAACAGTAATAATAATAATAACAATAATAATAATAGTTGTTATTGTTATTATATTTCAAGTACTAAACTATTATCTCAACCCACAAATTTTCTTACTTTTACAATTCTCTTCCCCATGCCACCAGGGGGTGGGGGGTGGGGGGGGGTGAATGTGCAGCTGTGTGGTGCTTAGTGGCTGGCTGGGGTTAAACCACGACACATCTTCACTTGGACATTGGAGCTTAAGTCATTACAGAATCAAAGTTGTTGTATTCATTAGTCCTTTTTTTTTTTCTTTCTTTCTTTTTTTTTTTTAATTCCCCCACCAATTTCTGCTGTTCCCACAAGTTGACAAAGCAATACAGAGAAAGATCTATAAAGGTCAAATTTTATAATCACAGATGTAGAATTTGAATAATTCTCTAATCATAGAACCATAGAATCATAGAACTATAGAATGGTTTGGGTTAGAAGGGACTTTTAAAGATCATCTAGTTCCAACCCCCCTGCCATGGGCAGGGATACCTTCGACTAGATCAGGTTGCTCCCCATCCAACCTGACTTTGAATACTTCCAATGACGGGGCATCCTCAACTTCTCTGGGCAACCTATTCCAGTGTCTCACGCTTATTGTAAAGAATTTCTTATATACATTCTAAATGTACCCTCTATTAAAACCATTACCCCTTTTGCTATCACTACAGGTCCTGGTAAAAATTCTCTTAATCGTTCTAATGAGCAGTAAGGTCGCCCCGGAGCCTTCTCTTCTCCAGGCTGAACAACCCCAGCTCTCTCAGCCTTCCTACATAGGAGAGGTGTTCCAGCCCTCTGATAATTTTCATGGCCCTCCTATGGACCTGCTTTAACAAGTCCATGCCTTTCTTATACTGAGGACTCCAGAGCTGGACGCAGTACTCCAGGTGGTGTCTCATGAGAGCAAAGTAGAGGGGAAGAATCACCTCCCTTGACCTGCTGGCCACATTTCTTTTTATGCAGCCCAGGATACTACTAGCTTTCTGGGCTGCAAGCACACATTGTTAGCTCATATCTAAATACTTTATCTAGTTTAAAGTGATCATAAAATCTGAAATGATCATACAAGCTTACAGTTAATGCAGTTTCTTGTATTATTCACCTTCATAGTTCTTTGATAAAAAATTGATTGTTTTAGTATGTTTCTTGGTAAAATAGCTGGAAGGAAGTTTTGTGAAATCTAAGTTGGTTTGATTTAGTATTAAACTAAAATGTTGAAATTCAATCATCAAATTTATAGGTTTAAAATATCATATAAATTTAGGTTTTGAGAGAGATCTTTCTGTCTAATCTTCAAACTATTTTAAAATTACACAGTTAATAAGCAATAAGGTTAAGAGTACTATCTCCAAGTAAAATACAGTAAAATGAAAGACGGCTGAAGAAAAGAATGAGAATGCGCTTTAAAAATTCTGGATCTGTTGTATTCTTAGTTGTGTTCATATGAACATAAAGTAGTTCCAATGATGTTAAATTGGTTATTTTATAGTCATTCTCTGAAAACAAAAATTACTACTTTGTGAATATGAATATAAAGTTTTCTTCTATAGATCTTTCGTCCTCACTGCAATGCACATTCCTCTTTAAAGAAATTCAGCTTGTCAGTAAATGTATCTGAAAATCATTTGTATTAGTTGCCATCAGTCTCAACGCAGAACATATTTATGCTTTCTTTGGCTTTCTCCTTGGTGACATGGTTCCTTAGAGTGTTGTCCTACTACGTCCTGCTTCATATTCCCTCTTTCTCCCAAAAGACAAATTGTGAAGCTAAAAAAAAAAAGTCAGGCTGCCTACAGAAGCATTAGGTCTTTGGGGATTCCTCCCTGAAGTACCATGTTCCCTTAAGATTCATGCAGCAGCCAGTGTCTGGCTCCTACCTCCATCCTGCTCCCTGGAACCGGAACTGGTTCCTAAGGCATTGTTTGGGCTTTTTAGGAATCAGTTTCATCTTGTCTGAGTACCAAGTTCAGACAAATGTCATGAAATTAGACAACTGAACTATCCCAACAGCAAACATTTTTAAAGGTCTTTTAGTTAGATTTTTTCCTTCCCCTCTTACAGACAGTATTCAGCTCTGTAAGTAGTCCCATTATTAAAATACAACTATTCAAACACTTTTTATGAATACTAGTGACAGAATCTTGAACTTTGAGAGGACTTGAATGGGTATTATTTTTATCATTAAGATCTGGATGTTCATTTTCATGCCTGTAATTATTAAAGGGACTGTGCCTATGTAAGGCTTTGTACCTACAGACAGAGAACTTTTGTGTTTTATATAATATCTATGTCTGTCTATACAGAGACACATATACACCATTAAGGAGCAAGAGACATTTGAGATAAAAATGGCAGATCACTTGTGATCTCTGTCAGCTCTCATATGTCTTTTTTTAATCAATTTTATCTTTTTTTTTATGTATCTATTTTTTTATTATTATCACAGGCATAGACACCTGAAAATAGACTTGATATAATTAAAAAGGGAAGATTTGCATCGATTAATAATACGCTTCCCTACATTTACATGTACTGTGCCCCTTGAAAATATGAAAAGCAGGGATTCCATCTGTTGCCAATGTAAATTTGGAAGCAAGAATCAGCATTTCTCATTTTCAGCAACTGCATTATCTGTCCACTCAAAAAAAGTGTATCAGAAGAAAATAAAGAAGATATGACATGCATGTATGTAACTGCCACAATGTTGAGGCCTTTAAATAGCTTTAACTCTCTGAAGGGAATGCAAGACCACTAGATACCTAAAGGATTATACTACATAGACAGTCATGCTTTGTAATTTTATTAAAGACAGGATTATGTTACCTGTTTATATTTCAAATTCAACTCTAAATTAAAAATTCAATATCCATCTATTTGGACATAAATATTCAAAAGGACAATGTTTATTAAGAAATGTCAATTGCCCTTTAATCCCCAAGAAAAGAATTCTACAGTAGAGCATACAGAAACTGTTAATTCAGCGTGTTCTTGCTGCTGATATGATTCTAACCCAGGAGAATATTAAATGAAATCATGAAGTAATGGGAAGGATGAGCATGTTAAAAGGGCTGAGGCAGAGACCAAGAGAGACTGATGATGCAATTACCCTTCTTCTAGGCTGTGCGGTCCTAATGTGATAAGGGCCTGCATAGTTCAACAGTAAGGATGAAGAGGCTAACAATAATTCTCAATTTAAAGTAGGTTGTCATTGTGCTGGTAAAATACCCTGCATCTCATTGATTAGAATGCCAAGAAAGTTCTACATTTTGTCATGCTATTTGCAAAAGAAAATACTAAAAGAGAGGTATTCAAATACTATTTAATGAGAAGTGAGAAAGCTAAAGAATGGAGGAAGAAAGAAATGAGCAAATGTTAAGTTTAACACCACAAATACGTTACTAACAACAACAAGGTACTGAATATTTATAGAAACAGTAGATTAGTAAAGCTCCCTGAAAATTCCTCCATTGTTCATTGCTCTCTAACAATATTTGACTTTGTGAGTATTTTTCATGTAAGAAGTAATGTTGCTAGATTGACCATTCACTTACTGGGCCTTTTATAATCTGCTATGATTTGTAAAACTGAAGCCCTTTTTTGAGCTAATCCAGAATGCACAGTGCTGGCTGACTAGTGAAATTGATGTAGCTTGAATGATATTTTTCCCGATTTATTTCAATGAAACTGAGTGCAGAGTCAAATCCATAGTACTTGCTACAGAGTAAACTCAGCCATACATCATATAAAGCTCTTACAGTTATTGTAACACAGTTAAGGAATCAGAATTAGTCTTATTTTATTGTCCTGGTTTCGGCTGGGATAGAGTTAAATTTCTTCCTGGTGCTGTGTTTTGGATTTAGTATGAGAAGAATGTTGATAACATATCGACGTTTTCAGTTGTTGCTAAGTACCTTCCTAGTCCAAGGACAGCTCCCATGCCTGCCGACTGAGCTAGGTACACAAGATGGGAGGGAACATAATCAGGACAGCCAGCCCAGCTGACCAACGGGGTATTCCATAACATGTGACGTCATGCTCAGTAGTATATTGTCCTGGTTCCGGCTGGGACAGGGTTAACTTTGTATTATATGCAGAGTGTATTTCTGGAGTGACAGGAG
>VZTQ01008244.1:18836-58764 GCA_013400755.1 Pelecanoides urinatrix | reverse complement strand
ATTCTATGATTCTGTGATTCATCATGTTCATCTGTTGACAGAAGAGTGAAGAAGGATTTAAAGTTGAAGTGGGAAAACAGAAAAGGAAAAAGCTAAAGCCAAAATTATGTTTAGAACTTGAAAGCTATGTGAAATAACCTACCGAGAGGTTAAAAAAAGGTGACAGAGAACCAATGAAGATGGGAATAGAGAAGATTTTCATATGCAAAAGGTTAGAAAGAATGAAATAGCTTTCCTTTGAAAAAGAAGGAAGAGAGGTGGTAAAAGCATAGTATGAAGAATACATAATATTCAATGGTATGGAGGAAATAAACAAGGATTACTATTCCCCTTCTTTCATACCACATTTGAAGCATTGGAAAGCTAGTGATGATCAAAAATTTATTTATTGTCAGCAAACTACATAAATTTTGAATTTCCCTGCCAGAAATGTAAATTTATTAAGAAAAAGGAATTGTGTATGAATAAATTGATTTTAGCTAAATATGGATAGAAATCATGGGTGGAATTCCAGTTCAGATTTAGACATTTAAACTTAAGTGTCTGCATGAAAGGGTCTATACATGAGGGATGATAAGTGGTAAATGGAGATACAGAACACAATTCATCACTTAAACATGAACACTTTCTGTCATTTGAGATATTTGACCTTCTCTTAACCTCTGCCCAAGAGTGGCACAGGTCTCCCATAAGTTCTGTGTCATTTCTGTCAAGTTCATGTCCTTTTTTCAAGGTCTCATGTGCTACTAGGTACCAATGTTTAGAGAGCGTTCAGCTTATCAATTTTGTGTTTTCACCCTAAGGTAAACTGAGCAACTCTAGGTTATATGTGACTATTTCAACTCCATTATCAACACTGGGAGCTTTGACAGTAGCTAACATTTAGATGCCTGCATTGCAGACATCTAAATGTAGGTATATAAATCAAGAGTTGATTCCCACCCTGCTGCCCTTGATCTAGCCTTGTCACTCATTTAACTACATGAGAGGTCACTTGGAAAGTAGGTAGGAATCTTGGACCAGTGGATCCTGAGAAACACCTTAGGTTAGTGAGAAGTCAATTTATGAGAAATCAGAAATCTACAGTTCCTAGAAACCTCAGGTACCAGATTCTCCAGCTTATAGTTCTGGATCAGGGGCAGTTTTGATTCTCCCCGAAGGCAGCTTTCCAGGATTTCTCAACTGACACTTAAGGTTCCTAACTCCTAGTTGTTACAGAAGCCTTATGAATACAAGATTGTAAGCATTTGAGAAAATATAATAAAACAGTTTTCCATTTGCCATGTTTAAAGATTTATTTTGTTTTGTTTTGACTGTCATCCTTTTTGTGGGAGTGAGGATAAATTCTCCACCATTTGAGAACTTATATTTCTCAAAAGCTTAATTGCTCAGAGGATTTAATACCATGTATTTTTTGAATGCTTAGATTTAAATAACAATATGAATGTAATAAAATGTTCCTACTCTGCACACCAGTGAATTCTGCACAGTATCTTATGATCTGATTTTAGGCATGAGCTTCTAAAACTATAACTGATCTGCCATTTCTAACATAGGTTAATTTCATGTGTTCTTTTACTATACAAGAGACTGAAAATCAGTAACTCCGCTCTCCCAATTTGGTGCTTATTGCATAGAGGCACAATATGTTATACTGTATATATACTGTATTATACTATATTTATCTGCTATATATATTTCCTCACAAACCAATGCACTGAACCTGAAAGAGTAATAATAAAAATGTCTTTGGATCCTTTATTTTGACAAAATAACTTGTTATGTATTAAAAACTGAAATGAGAAAAAAGCAATACAAAATTTGGTTGGCAACATCTGAATTAAAAATTATTAATTTGGTCCAGAATGTGCAGAAGTAACTAGGAATCTACCATTCACATTAAGTACCTGGGGGAAAACCCTAAATCTAGTAAAAAACCTTGACAAATACCGATCTTGGTAACAAAAAAGATGCCTAGAAGCTGAACATCTCATATTAGTGTCTTGTAAAAACTCCTGTGTTGAATTTATTAGCACCATAATGAAGAATTACATCAGCCTCGCATATTTCATCACATTCTATTCTGATGTATTGAGTTCATTCACTCATCATTTTTTGAAAATAATATAGAGAAAAAAAACTTTCTCAGTGGAGACTTTCAGCCAATTCAATAGCATTCAGCTATATAATAATATTGATGACAGAAAAAGAAAAGCTATAGTTCTTTTTATTATTCCTCTGTAATAAAGGGAACATACTTTCATCACAAAATCATTGAAGCTGATCCAAGATCTAATCTAGTTCTATCATAATTAGGTGGATTTCAGAGTTCTCAGTGTATAAATACCTATGAGGCGCTGCCATTGATTCCTTATTCAAGCTTCCAGGTAGAGGCAAAGATATTTTTACAATTTTGCAAAACATGTTTTGCCCTGATTAAACAGGGTACTATGATAAAAAAGAGAAGGAATGGATATTGCTGCAAGAAGATTCTCTTAACATAACAGCTCCAGATATATTAAGCACAGTTAGATATAAACAATGCAAAGATACAATTCTAATTCCTGTAAAGTTATTGATTATTAAGCACTTAGACAGTGTTTGAAGTTTAACAGTTGTGTGGTTTTTTTTTCTTTTCTTATTCTAAATGCATATTGTGTCACTTTTTCAATACCATTGCACTGAACTGAATAAACAAGTGAATTGAACACCACAAAATTAATCCACTCTTCCTCCCCACTGGGATGAGTCATAGATTAATACTTTTCATTTATACAGGCTTTGAAATGTGTCAAACAGCATTACAGGTATTTAATAATATCATTTCCATGTTAGACTAAAGATAAAAGATGGCAAAGCTGTATATACCGGGAATTTTTTACTTGTCCTTCACAAGGCATTTCTGATCTAGCAAAAATTTAAAAGTCATAGCTGCTACAGACCAGAAATCTAGTATCTTTGACAGAAGTTAGTAGATCTTGCAATCTCCACCAAACTAGCACTATCCTCCAGATTTACCAGAACTTGTAACTAAGAAATTTGCCTTAAAACATAATTTAATGAAAAAATATTAATTTGTGATAGTTCACCTCAAAAAGTTTGTTTATCCTCAGTTCTTCTCTGTTGGGTTTTTTATTTATTTATTGATTGATTAATTGATTATTAACTGTAGTTTAAACTTTTGAGGCACACAGCATTAACTTTCCTGGCAAGAATTCTGCTGCCTCATGAATCCCTCAAGTTGTCTTTGAATCCTAATTTCCATATCCCTTCCTCCACAAAGGAATTTTTTTTTTTTTTTTTTTACCTTGACCCATTCAGAAAATGACTCCTTCAAGATGCTGTTCCAAGACTTGACAAAGTTAGCTGAAAATATCAGAGAATTTTGTTTAAGTTCTCCATAAAGGTATCATGAGATAATTTTCTCCAAATGGTAAAATATCTCTAGGAGGCTCTGNTTATCTTGCTAAATAAAAGAATGTCACAGAAAAAAATCACATGATGAATCCCTGATCTCATGTCTCTCTGGGACTTTCTTTTGCTCCACTGCAGCTCCTTCCCAAATCAAGTCCAGGCATGGTTCTGGGAGCAGATCACTGCACAGTCACTTCCCAAAAATCTAATACAGATGAAATTATCTCAGGTTTATTTCTATCTTGTTTTTGTACCTCTTTCACAAATAATTTTGTCTTTAATTAATGAAGGTAAATAACAAAAGAGATTCCGGATGGACTTGTATATTCTAAAGGAGTGTGACATTTTTCTGTTTTCTTTTTAAAGTTTAAACTATGTGCAGTTATTACTCCTTTCAAAGGTCAGACAAAGTACAGGAGAGATATTTGTCTTTAGAATAAACAGGTCCATCCTTTCCATTAAAAATGATAGCTTCCAGTGATTCAAGAAAGCTTTCTATGGTGTTTTATCTATTTCAGACCTCTATATTCAGTGGAGAAAACTGGGAATTGCAATACGGTGATCTATTAAAATTAGAAATATATAAATGGAGTTGCTTATCTTCCTCTTTTGACTAAGCTTTGGATAGCTAACTTGAACGAGATAAAACCTGTGGGTTCAGTGAGCTGAATGTTATCCTGAAAACCTAAGTAATAAGCTGTCAAAATATCTGTTACTCTCTATACTATAATAAATCAATAAAATAGAAAGAATTCAGATAGCATTAAAAGTCTGAAACCTGGCTTTTTATCAGTGGTTAGTTTAAGCCACATACTTCTTTAACTTAGCTTTTATTGTACATTGAATATCCTTAGTTCTTTCCACGTGTTTGTAAGCATATTTCCTTCTGTGTTTCAAAAAAAGTGCTAGAGCTGCTCATGCTGAGAGTGCCTCAGAAACATTTAGAAGTCCTCAATGAAGAGTCAAATGGACTAAGCTTTTGCAGGGAAAAATATAAGAAACAGTATTAAAAAAACCAATAAGTGACTGACATTATTAATGTTGGCATAGCACTTAATTAATCTGTAGCCATCTGCTTCTTTATTATTATTGCCTGCATAAATTACAAGAAAATTAAAGCCTAGTGAAATAAAATTACTCTATGGATTCTGAGCATTATACTGCCACCTTTGTAAAGAGAGATTAACTACAAAGGGATAATTAGTACAATTTATGTCTTGAAATGTATTAATTAACCTGGATCTTTATATGGATGCTTATTTAGAGTTAAAACAATATTACAATGGTTCAGTTTGATTCACTTTGAAATGAGTGTAGCCACTTGCATATTTAATTTTGTTTCAATAATTCAAATTGCACCTTCAATATCATGAGCTAACCTCCTTGTGCATCCCCAGGTAGACAAGCTCACTTAGAGTAAAATATTATCTAAAAAACCTTTGGGCAGCATATACCCAAAAAGTCTAGGCTACTGGTCAAACAATTTATTTGACTTGCTAATAACTGAGAAGCAGAAGTACTTCTTAGCTTGCCCAAGGGTTTGTAGTGTATGTGTGCCTCACAGACAGGTAGTTAAATGTTCAGAATGCCCACAAGTGGGTGGATAAGGAACAACTGCAACAGGGAAGAGAGAGACTTGGGTGAGAGGATTTGTCAAGAAGATATGACAGTATGGAAAGTGTGACAAGTGGTTTGAGTCTTTACTGCACCACCCACTTGATTTGGGCACTGCCAAAGCTAGTCACAACATAAGGTCATTCTTTTCTAATTTACAAAGGAATGAGAGGAAAATCAGAGAGATGTGTATTGCATGGGAAATGAAATACAGTTGGTAAGACGTTGCAGTGAAGAATAAAACAACTGGAAATACAGTGATGTACCTCTGAAAAAAAAGAAAAAAAAAAGAAAAATAAAAAACAAAGAAAAGAATGAAAACCTGCAGGGAGTTAAGAAAAGAAGATAAGAAAAGTTATGAAATGAAGAAAACTACACCCTAGGAAAAATGGTTACGAGCAATTGCTCTGCTAATTCTGTGGAAAGGAGACATGCAATCTTGCCAAAAATCCATAAAGTAGAACTAGGAAGATGTTAATAAATTATTTGCTTTTGTTAGTAAGAACAAAAGAAAAAGTAATGTTTAAAGGAAGCAGTATGAAACATTTATTTGATGTTAAAGGAAAAGCTAATCTAAAATTAAGTTTTTAATGAACTATGCTGAAGAAAATGTAGAATTCTTACTATCACAGAGAATATTCAAGGTTACATGTCTCAGATGTATAGTTCAGACATAATTTAAACAGTCTTATCATAGTGAAGAGTATTCTTGAAGTCCTAACACCAGTTTTGTTCCGTGTTTCCTGCCCCTATAGCTTCTGCCTCCAAAGGCATAATCATTGTCTAATCTAAATGATTTTGTAATATGCTCGCTTACACTGATGTTACCCTTTTTCTAGCAGGTATTCAAATTATATTGTTTGTGTTGTAGATCCCATTTCTGAAACAAAATTGGGAGTTTAATTGCAGTCTGTGCTTATATACCACTGAAGTCCATAGAGTTTTATCAAATATAAAAGGCTTCACTGAATAAGGATTCACTATTTCTTCATCTATTTTATACCAGCATGGTTTCATTGACATGTCTGAAATACTTTGAAAGTAAAGAGAGTTAAATAATTATTGAAAATAAATATGATAAATATATACAAACTTCTCAGCACAATCAATGGTATGTTGCCACACCACAGTAAGATTAAGAATTAACCAGTCTTAATACTACAGTGTTTTAATGATTACCATCAAATAGTCCACTTAACACTACAATTTGTTGTAATTAGTAATAAAACATTCAGAATATTCAGCAAAAGTTTGGGATTTTATTTGCACTTAATCCATTAAAATTGTCATAGAAATCTATTTTTAAATATCCCTGAGGAATTAGTTCAATTAGGTTACAATAGTTTCCCCAACATCTTTCTGTCTCTTTCCCCGCAACAGAAGACCCATGGAAGCACTTAAATCCCATTAATATCAGAGCTTTCATGGTGGATAGGAGTGGTGCTCTTTATTTTGCCCCAAGGACAGTGTTCTATTATATATTACATCACTTACTTTCAGAGTTAAGCAACTTTCTGTTGTGTTAACACATGTAAGTTAACAACATAGAAATAATTATGATTAAATAAAGACATATTTGTTCTCTCAAGCAACTTGCTTCATCTGAATTCCTTAAATACAAATAAATGTGGGAATTTACCACCCAGGTCTCTTTTTTAAAGAAAACCTCCTTAATAATGCCTACGCATATGTATATACGTACATATATGAAGTAAAACAGATTTAGCATATACAAAGGCATTTTATTTCATCATCCATCCTGGACTGTGAGAGAAAGTGTATTGATGATTAAGGCATATAAAAACCTATAGCTTTTAGTGGCGTGCTCCACTGAAATTAATGTAAAGACTTTGATTGTCAGAACAAGCATCGGTCTGATAAACAGCAGTAAAACAGAGACAAACTGAAAATCCTTTAACCTTTAATTTATAAATTATTTGTGCTTTCAAATGTCATACCTTATAATTCAGATATTTAGAATGTAACTGTCAAGTAAAAGAAGGAAGATGTGAGCTTGAGTTTAAGAATTTTGAAGGATTCCAATGATTTGATAAACACAATAGATTACTACCGTGACACTGCACACTATTGGAGTGTTTGACATGTTTATATGGAATGGAGAAATAAATACTAAATATACTAAAATGAGTAATAAATAAATGCAAAGTATACTAAAATGAGTAATAAATAAATGCAATTTGATTGAATGTTCAGTCCTATATTTTAAGCTCCTTAAAATCTTATATTCCCTGCATTTTAAATTCTTAACATCTTAAATTCATTGCATTTGTGTAGTCTTAAAATTTTGCAGGCTGCTCTCATTCCAAAAATGGATGTTGAATACAAAAGTAAATTTCTGTGTTCAGGGATAATGATATAAATAAAAAAATATTCTCCAAGGTAAATCCATTTACCAGAATTTCATATATATCTGCTACTGCATTCCTTCCTGGCCACAGAAATGGGCCAGAAATTAATCCCACTGAAAAATTCTAGGGCAGAACAAATCTTTCATTTTATACAAGAAAAATATGACTGGCTCAGATGTAGACATTTACATTTTCAGCAGGTAAAGATAAATAAGATGGATCCCTCAAAAATATCTTCACTTTTTCCCCAGAAGTACTCTGGTCACTGAAGTTGACTCAGTTCTGTAGGGGAAATACCGATGCTACAGATTCACAGCAGTTATTCAATCTTAACATCATAATTCCTTCTTGTGGATACTGCAAATAATTTCGTGCTTACATGTACATTCTATTTCTGTCCATTTTCCAAAAACAGGAAGTTGATCTGGGTTTTATAGGTGACCGTGGTAAAATTGAAGTTTCAAATAGCAATTTTTTTTTCTCTTGTTTATAAGGGTTATTTCTCCATTTGAGGTATGTGTTGTGATATTGTACAAGAACTCGGAGGTTATTACTAATGCTCAGTGTAAGAATTAAAAAGTTCCTTTCATATCTGAACTTCCTAAAGAGCTCTTTTGGCATCCCCACATCTGCGTAAAAAATACAGCAGAATCTGTGCAATATCCAGTTTCCCAAAGGCTGATTATTCTTCATTTCACAAGGCTTTTAAAAACAATCTGTAAAGTCTCACAACATAGCAGCGTTTACTGAGGATGCATCATTAAAGTTAAACAACTTGAGAATTGGCACCATGCTTCACTGAAATACTAGAGTTTTTTTGCTGTTCTGTTTTTCAAGTAAGCAGGGTAGTTCATGTATAGTTTAACAAATTCAGAGCCATCCTCTACTCCTACTGGCAAAACATTAATTGACTCCATTAACTGCAGCCAAGACCATAATAATTTTTCCTTTACTCCATTAACTCAGTATTTTTTGTAAATGCAGATTTAGGAGCAGAGATTAGAAGTGTCATGAGTTAGTGTTAAGCGAAACTGAAGGATGGTATATTGAATTCATTAGTGGTTTGTGTGGCCTACTCAGAGATGGCTTCGAAAAATTACCTCCCCCATGGTGCAGAGCAACATTTTATGTGTGGTATTCTGGAGCTATTCTGGAAAATAAGGTTTTGTTTGTGAAATTAAATAATTCCTAAGGAAAAGAAAGAACTATGCAAAAATAGACATCTAAAGACCTGTAGTCAAGAGGACAGATCTGTGAACTGTAAAACACTGGATCCTTTCTAGAGACCCACTGCCAGCAGGTGGTTAACTTACCCTCTTTGGAAGCCAGAGCTACAGCCATGGCTGAGACACAGGGAAAGCATAGGTTGGGTAATAAGTCCTATTGCTCAACACACTCACTCAACAGTCTTAGGGAACCCGGTAAGCCACCAAGCACAAAGTAAATCTCTTTAGTTGGAGTCCTACATTAGTATGCTTTGAAGCTACAGTGGTTACAATGCAAAAAAACCCCAAAACATTTAAGGACAGGTTTGACTAATATATCAACTGCACATCATAGCTCTGAATCCTTGGAGCACGAGAACTGATAAAAAGTACTCTTCAGGATCCTAGTTGAAGGATTCTTGAAGCTGCAGATGAATAAATCGAATAGAGTCAATGACAGCAGTGTTTTTAGTAATAACTTATGGGAAATAAAAACAGGCATTCTGGATGGTAATGGTAGGTTTTCACTCTCCTCTCCTTTTTGGCAAAAGATTGATTGTAAAACTTTGAGGATTAGAAGGAAAACAGACATATATGAACTAAAATGGAGTATAAAGGGGAAGAGAAAATAAGTTTTTGTAAACAGCAAAGGAGAGTAGGTTTATACTTATGGTTGGAGAGTGTTTTGTTTTTTTTTTTTTTTTGATTGTACTTGTTGTCTTTATGTTTTGCAATGTAGTTGAAAGGTCAATGGCTTTGGAAAAATACCAAATTACCCTCTTCTCTCCCCTCTCTTTATTTCCCCCTCTACTCTGTTTATATTTTTCCATGTTGCAAACAGTACTCTTCCTGAAGTCTGGTCAGAAATAATTCTTTATCAAGATTATTTCTAAACTTATAAAAATGAAGGTCCTGTTTTGCAGGTGTTCTTAGAAAGGTTAAACAAATTTTAACTGGTGACATTGCAAATGCTTTTTGTGAGCCTGATCATGACACTTATACTCATGTTGTGCAACACCTAACTCTAAGCAATTTCAGTGAAAATCACTAGAGAAATCAGCACATAATATAAACCAGAATTTTTTTCAAATTTCATGATGACAAGAAAGTCAGTAGAGAAATTCCCATGTACCTCTCAAAACCCAATATTATTTGCTATAGAAAACAACAACAAAAAGTGCATCTCCTGTATGTTCTCTGCTGTTGAAAGAAAGAGCTTTAAATAAATTTAAAATTATATAAAATAGCCTAATTTGTCAAGTAAAGTGGTTTTGACTTATGAGCGATTGCAAAATAAAATCATGAAGGCATGAATCATAAATCATAACTCATAAATCACAAAGAAAACTAGAAAATTTTATTTTCATGAGCTTCATTCAAACCTGCTAAGGTTACAAATGAAAACAATTTTTTGTTTTAAACTGGACATCAGTAGAAACAGAATAGCATGGAAAACTCCTCAGGTTTTTAAGGATATGAGTCTGAAAATAGCAGTATTGAAGTACTGCAGTAGTGAGTAACAATGACAAGAGTAAGGAAGTAATAGGAGAAGAAAGTAATTTATGAAGTGTTCAGTTTGCTGAGCCCTTAAGGAAGGGCTCAGTAAGCTTTTCCACTTAGTCATTTACATTTTTTCCACTTCTTTTCTGTTAGTTAATGTAGTTTAGCACAAAGAAAAAAAAAAAAAAGTTAGAAACATTAAACTGGTCTCTGATACATTATACCATCTACAATTCCACTATATTTCATTTGAATGAAATGGGATTACTCATCAGGAAAAATATTCTTTAGCTTGAAGGGTGACAAATTCCAACCATAATTGAAAGACTGTAAAAAGGTATGAAAACAAAATATGAATTAAGGAGAATAGACATGTCTACAAGATTGAACATAGTGTATTAATGATCTAAGAGTGGCACAGAGCTTTTATCTTCAATATGTGAAGAATTAATTATAGAACTGTTTCTTTTTGGTTTAAAAAATTCCCTAAACACTGTGTCCTTCCCTGGCTACAATTCTCAAACATTTTAAAGAATTGTAGAGTTTCTGTGGGTATTGAGGCTAACAGTCTATATAAATGTTCTCTTCAATATCGAATGAAGCATTCAAACACATAATATAAAAGTTTCATGCCAATGTTTAGCCCAGACATTATTTTTTAGTCTGAAAAGCCACCAGCTTTACTGGTAGTAAAAAATGGCACATAAAACTTAGACATTAAATACCTTCATTTTTATATATTTTTTAAATGTTATACATACTAGGAATTGGATTAGATAAGACCTTATTTTAAAACAAATGTTCACATTTCTGTGCAGATCTCTTCTGACTCTGCAGCAGCAAACTTTTTCAAGAATTTAGCTGATTGAACATAAAAGCAAGTTTTTCAGATTCCCCTGTATTAGAACTAACATCCCAAACAGCTTGGGAAGAAGTAAATCAAGAAATAGTGAAGTTCAAAACGGCATGAAAATTAAATGTCCAGTACAACCTATACTCGTACTGCAACTCTATTATTGCCAATAAAAGGACGACATTATCATAGATGAATCTTCCAAATCCCAATCTTTTAACTATACCGAGATAGAGATACTATCTACTCCTTTTTTTACACCCATTCAATTGACGGAGTATATATCAACACAAGCACCCTGGCATGCAACAGTTCATAGTATTTACACCTATAGAGTCCCATATTTGCCTCCTTTGTGAAAAGAATCACAGTTTAGCATATAACATGAGAAACACCTGTCCAATATAGCAAAAAGTGAACAACCATAACGCTACTCAAATAATACCACACTGCATAACACTACTGGAATAGCAAAGATAAGGCATATTCTGACCTTTGAAAACAGAAGGATGAGAGCTGGAAATTCATTTAACAGTGGCTTAAATGATTGAAAGTAGCTGCAGAGTCTCTCATTTTCAATAATAAATTTCTATTCGGAAAAAAATTCTTCAGTGTTACAAATGACAAATATTGTCACATTTTTCAGAGACTTTGACATCTTTGTTTTGGAATTGTATTATGCCATCATTTGCTACTTTGCCACTGGTAATCAGTTGCCACTTGGAAAATGCACACTGTAGCATTAGTCTAGACAGTTATGCTTAAAGCTGACATCAATGGGAAGAGCAAATTCTGTTCCTGAAGAATGCAGGAAATCCCAAATCTACCAGAATGAGCATTTGAGAATTATCTACATTGCACACTCCACGGAATCACAGAGGTTTTTTTAAGGTTGGTGTGTATGGTATGCATCAAAGAACTCAAAGATTTCTCCCAGTTCTCAGTAGCAGCTCTGCCCCTTTCTCCTTTGTGCTTATGTAATCCAGTTAGTCACATAATAATGTTGGTATCAGAAGAGCGGAAGTCTCCCCGTTTCTCTTTTCCATGCTTCACTGCCTATGGAATGCCTAATACACTGCATATGCCTATCACATAGTCTTTTCAGAGCTGAAAATTACAAAACACCTCAGATTGCAAAAGACTTCTTTCTTTTTTTTAATCCACAAAGCTAAGCACTTATCATAGACCTGTGAAACAGACCTTTCTGTTTCACAGACGAGGCTTTTCCTTCATTTTAAAAAATTATTAAAATAAAATAATCTGAGAATCATTCTTGTACATCAACTTGTACTTAATCTGAAGTTGGTCCCTTCTATTTGCCACCTGAAGAAAGACTTGTCCCTTTTTGTTCCTCTTCAGCCAATAAATATATCTGTTCTATTTATGAAGTTACCTTCACTTAAAGAAATAAATCAAGTCTGCAGGCAAGTTGAAACAGATTTCTGCCTCGGAGTCTCCTCTCAGTTTTTGTGAGTGTTTGTGGTAAGAATACAGAAAAAACAGAAATGCTCACAGAAATAAAAATCAATAATTGGTGCTAAGAATGGCTTCATAATTATATCTGCTCAGAAAAAAAAAAAGAAATAAACGTATTTTCAACAACACATCAGAAATCTGAAGAAGATATTTTTGGAAATTACATGAGAACTTAACTAAATAACAATTATTTTATCCTAATTTGACCTTTAGCATTTAATCTTATTTTGCTATCTCTGTAAGAAATGCCATTAGCAAAGACACTAACAGCAAGGTGAAGATCCATTTCTTCTCTCTTTAGTTAGTAGATGTCTCTGTAAAGATATCTCAGAGATAGCTAGAGAGATTCCTTACAATAAAGTTGCCTACATCTCTACTAGATGTCCTGAGCTCTCCTTGGCTATCCCTACTTTAGCAAGTAATCTGGCCCAAGAGAAGAGGATTTGTACAATGAAAATTCCTGCTGAAGATATGAAATCCTTACTTTCCTCATTTCAGGGATTTTAGTTTAGACTACCTCTGATCTGGTATAGTGACCTGAATGCTTATGAGGAGCTGGTGTGCATTAAGTACATTGCTGGAGTTCATCTTCTGGTTTAATTCCTTACTTAAAGGAACTAATGAGATCACTCTGCCATAATAACCAAAGATGGTAGAAGGAGACTTCTTATAAAATTCTGTAGACAAAAGAGTTTCTGATATTTTATTAAATTTTCCATGTTTTAGCAGCTAAACATGTAATAAGAAAACAACAAACACTCTTGGCTTTACATCAATGTACTATGATTTGCTTGTTGTCAGAAGATTGATGTGACCTCCTTACATCGTTACTATGCAGTATTAATTTCTAAGCCTAGTTTTGCTGATTGGTTTCAAAATCATAATATACAACATCTGTCATCACTAAGATCTATTTAGAAGATATTTCCACTGAGATTACTAATTCACAATCTAATAACTTTTTAAGTCTTTTTCAATTTTTAATTTAAAAATTCTTTATATTTCACATTTTTGCTAACAAAGGAGATTGTAAGTGGCTAAAGGATGTGAGCATTTAATTGAGGCCAATTGTTAAAATTTGTCTTATTCTCTGGAGGATTTTTTTCACTTGTGGACTTAGTTGAAATTGAGTTCCTGTGATTAATCTAGAGAGATCCTGCACAGACATTCAAAATTGTAAGTCTACAAGAAATAAGAAATAATCTCATATGAATGGTGCTCTGACTCAAGGAAAGAAAGTGGTTCTTTATATTTGTTTTTCACAAATAGATTTACTAATCATGATCCAACACGTCTTCAGTTTGAGGATGTACTAAGAGGACCTATGCATCTATTAAACTCCAGTCAATCTAGACCATCATTACAGAATAGAAACAAAAAGATTCAGCTAGTATGTCACTCTATAAGATATTTTTCTCTTTGGAATTTAGGAAACATAGCATACAGCAGGGAAGACAATATATTCAGAACATCAGTATATGTCCCACTGTTGCTAACTGAATCTTTCTCTAAATGTCACATAAACATAGTAAAACTGCAGCTTGGGGCAGAGGCACAGGAGTAGTAGCATCATTTGTAGCATCAGTGCATGGGGAGAAAGCATATGAGATTTTTTTGTTGTTGTTAATTCTGCTACTTTTGTCTTCTGTACATTTTGCAGCCAGATCTCCCAGGTGAGATGATACAACTAAATTTAAGATGCATCTGAGATGCATATTGATCAATATAGTCTCATCTATGACATTGAAGATAATTTTACATTAAACCCCTTCTAATGCTTAGGGCTCACACTAAAGTTATGCAGAACTTTTAAAGATCATTGCACAATCCGCCAAGTTACTTTCTATAATTTAGTCACTACCTGGGCTATTGGTGGGATTCACAAAACCTTTTCAATAGGTGTCCACACTGTTTCTAAAAGCACTTAGGTGCTTTTGGAAACATTTGGTAGAAAGGTTCACCAGAGCCTTAGCAGATAAATTGCAACATAAGACAGCTCCCATTGTTTCAGTAAGGTAGTGATAAAACATCTGCTTAAATAGAGGTTCCATTAAGTTTTCAATGCATTACGCAACTATAATCTAATATAAGACAAAAAGTGAGGGAATTTTGTGTGTGTGCAGCAAAAAAGGTTGGTTATGGAAGTAAGACTTTTCAATAGTGATTTCAATATTCACAGAGTGACAATAGTAACAATTCCAATAGTGACAATTCCAGTAGTGACAGAGTGTGACAGATGAAAATTCTGATTTAGCCTAGAATACTTACAGTTTCTTCTGGTTTAGTGGAAAATCAAGGGCTTTCTTTCACTGGGAGGAAAGACCTCTGAATTGAAGTCTCAATTTTTTTTTTTTTTTAAATCTTTAAAAAAAACAAACCATTTGCATTCTGAATAAAGATAGGAATCTAAAAAGGAATTACCAAAATGGGTTAAGATATCAAACATGTTAGCTTAAATACTAAAGAAGTTGTGAAGCCTTTATTTGAAAAAGAAAGGCAAAAATCTGCAGGAAGAATCTACACAGGAAGCTATTGCTACTTCAAGTACTTGCTTGCAAAATTTTGCAAATACTGAAAATAGGAATGCGTCTCAATTTGTGGGGTACAGGGTAATCATCACTGGGGATATCCTCAGGCCAGGAAGAAAAAACACAAAAACATAAACAACGACTAGCTGCGTGAAATGTTATGTTTTCTCTTTTCTCTCCCCCTCCTTCTTTTCCTCTCGCTTTCTGAATGTTCTTCATGTCCACTACAGGATTACGGCTTTGACATAGTTACTGGTCTTTCTTCTTTTAAAGGATTTCTCAGTGTACAGATACCAACTACATATGCTTTTTTCACATCACAATGGGAAGAAACTTTCATCTAAAAAAATCCTATCAACTGGAGAACATGGTGATGCCTAGAAAAATACAGATAATATAGATAAAATAATCTCTAAACTGAATTATCTCACACATAGTTTCTATTGTGCAAGACATTAATTTGGGGGGAGAAGAATTTGTTTAGTTTGGTTTGTTGTTTTTTTTTTTTTCCTGGTTCAGAGAACAGCCCTTTTTGCTGCTTTAAAAATGAACTTCTGCAACCAAAGATGTATACATAAACCTACTAAAGTATAACCAGGAGAATTTTTAATCTATCACAAGGCTTGATACCACTTAATAAAGGACAAAAACATTTCCAAGCATATCCAAATTTTTACAAGAGAAATATGATCTTTCTTCCTCTAGTCAGTAACGTGGTTGTTTTAGATTATGTGGTTGAAGTTAATTAAATAATACACACGGGCACACACATCACAAGAAACTAAGCCATGACAAATCTGCAACACAATGCACCTATCAGTCTGATCTTTCCACTTGCTAACAGAATACAGGTGTTGAGACAGATTGATTCAGATGGAGTGTTTCCCCCACTCTTTCACTGGCGTTGCTTGTTTTCAGTGGAATTTGAGAAACTGCCTGTGTATTTTTGTTGGTATTTTTGGTTGTTTCTTTACAGTCTGTATGTGTGAACCACCTACAATCTCACTTAATTTCATGCAACAACATTTAGAGAATGAACTCCTCTCAACATTCTCAGTAGGCTGCAGTAGTCTACAAGAAAGAATTAAATCATAATGAAATAGAACTTCAATTCCTCAGTCTGGAAACAAATCAAGAAAGGCACTGTAGAAGGCAACAGCATTACTTCCAGGTTTGCTATAGTAAGCTGGCTGCTGTGTTAAAATAATACAGTTGCATTATGAGTAATGTATAGCTTTGGGGAGGGGGAAGGGGAAGGAAAGAAAGAAAAAAAGCTAGAAGCTTAAGTTACCTGAAAATTCTGCTTCAACTGGAAAACATGTCTAAGCACAGTGCCTGTACAGGCTGTACTGTAACTAATTTTCCATTTAGTGTGTGGTCTACCCCCAAAACCATAATATTACTAAAGGATTAAGAAGGTTGTTTGCTAACATAAGATTCCACTATGAGAACTTGTACTGCAAATGGGTCAAATTCAGCCTTGGCTTGCCTCTCTGGGAACCAAAACATTTTACATTGTGGTGGCAGAAATGTCCTTCATAGTACACATCATTTCACAAACTTCACTTTCATCAGTAATTCCCCACACCAAAGTCAAAATAACATCATCACAACACCAACAAAGGTGGACAATTATCACAAACGCCACCCCTTGTCCCATCACTACATTACAACAACAAAAATTCCCCACAATTATTTGGCTATGGATATTTGAGAGCCAGTATTTCTGTAGGTTATTAAATCCTTCTCACCAACCCCACAGCTCAGTAAGCTGATATAATAATTAAAGAAGCAGGATTTTCCACTTTTACTGACTCAGGTTGTTTCACCAGGTACGTGGTTATCTCTGTAGCTATGTTGACAGAAGTACTGATAAAGCTATTGTGCTGGTTTTGGTTGAGATAGAGTTGGGTATAGGGCTATGGTTTGGATTTGTGACCAAAACAGTGTTGATAATACACTGGGATATTTTGGTTATTGCTGAGCAGTGCTTAAACAGAGTCAAGGCTTTTTCTGCTTCTCACATCACCCCACCAGCGAGGAGGCTGGGGGTGCACAAGAGGTTGGAAAGGGACACGGCTGGGACAGCTGACCTCAACTCATACCATATGATGTCATGCTCAGCATATAAAGCTGGGGGAAGAAGGAAAGGGGACATGTTCGGAGTTATGGCATTTGTCTTCCCAAGTAACCGTTATGCGTGATGGAGGCCTGCTTTCCTGGAGATGGCTGAACACCTGCCTGCCAATGGGAAGTAGTGAATGAATGCCTTGGTTTGCTTTGCTTGCATGCATGGCTTTTGCTTTACCTATTAAACTGTCTGTATCTTAATCCATGAGTTTTCCCACTTTTACTCTTCTGATTCTCTCCCCCATCACACTGCGGGGGAGTGAGCACGCAGCTATGTGGTTCTTAGTTACCGGCTGAGGTTAAACCACGACAGTCTTTTTTGGCACCTAACGTGAGGCTTGAAGGGTTCGAGATAACGACAGGTTTGATTGGAATGTTCTAGATGGAATTTATAGTTGTTATTGCTATTTAGCTATTAATTGGCAGGCTCCTGTGCTTGCCATGGGGTTTGCTTGCCTTACTGTGTATTAGAGTCTAGTGCTCGTTAGCGGCTTCTTTTCACTTTCACAGCTTGCTGTACTGCTGTACCGCTAATCATCTTATTCTGCAGTGCCTGGGAACATTTTGGTAACAACAATGGGGATGAACCTGGGCTGGCAGATATCCAGGGCATCGCTGCTGTTCCTGTGCTGCTGTGCTGGACAGGCTGGAACTCCAGTGTGAACTCAAGTCGAAGGGACTGTGACCTGTGGATGAGTCCACGTGGGAGCAGGACAGCCCACAGCATCTGCGGCCATGGATAAGTCCACACCAGAGTAGGTACATCTCAATGTGTCTGTGGCTGTGGTTATGTCTGTGCCACGTCAGGTGTACCTCTGAAGGGATTGTCGCCCAAAGATAAGTCCACACTGAAGAAGGTACATCTCAAAGCATCTGTGGCTGTGGATAAGTCCACGCTGCAGCAGGTACACCTTGAAGCATCAGTGGCTGTGCATGAGGTCATGCTGGAGGGAGGTGTGGGGAGGTACACCCCACTAGGGAGTGCAGCCATGGGTGAGGCCACGTTGGAGCAGGTTTACCTCTGAAGGGACTGTGGCTGTGGGTAAGGCCACGTTGGAGCAGGTTTACTTCTGAAGGCATTGAGGCCCGTGGAGAAGGCCACGCTGGAACAGGTGCACCTCAAAGTGACTGTGGCTGTGGATAAGCCTATGCTACAGGAGGTATACCATGGAGAGACTGTGGCTCATAGATAAGGCTCCACTTGAGCAGGTACTCCTCTAAGGGACTGCAGCCTGTGGATAAGTCCAGAGCAGGGGCAAGGGGAGGAGTTCATTGCAATGTTAAACGCAATGGTCTGGTCCAAAGGGGCAAGGGGTGGAGACTGTATTGGAAATACCTTTAAATTGTTGTAACCCAGGACTTGAGTTGTGTGTTATGGGAATTATTATAGCAGGAACTCCTTGTTGCTAGCCAGGCTAAGAGCAAAGGGAGGAGTTCATTGCAATGTTAAACCCTATAACCTGGCCCAAAGGGACCCGGGGTGGGGACTGTAATGGATATACTTTTAAATTGTTGTAACCCATGTTTTGAGTTGCCTATTATAAGAATTACTATAGCAGAAACCACCTGAACCAATGGAGGACAAGCCTTAAAAGAAGCAGTGCAAGTGCAACAGAGACCTGACCTGAGCTGGCTCTGGTGCCCAATAACTCCACGCAACACACCACCTCTCCTGTCCTAAGTGACCACCGTAACAGATGAAGCTCAAGGTCATGGACTAAATGAACTCAGTGGACGTTTTGTAGATGTTTTATAGGGGTGGTCCCTAGACTAAAGGAATGATAGTTGTGTATTATATCAAAGGATGGGAAGGGGGTTTGTCTCACACACAGACAAGCAAACAAGATAGAATTTTAGTTTGGCCTTTCCTACAGTTTCAGTACTTAAAAAAGGCAATGGAAATAATATTGTTCTAAATTTATTATTAAAAAACATGATGATGTTTTCAGGATATGAAATCATTCTGTCCAATGTTTTAAAGTTCTGACCCTGAATAGTCTGCTGAATAGCTCAGTGAATTTATCTGTAGGTACCTTTATTAAATGAAGACTTAAGATGAGAGAGGTTTTCATGATGTTCAGGAAGGTTTCTTAATTCAGTTCAGCAAGAATGAACATAATTCATTTATACAAGAGTATTTAATCCTTAAAACTACTGTATCTTTGCTGCTTTAATACAAATGAAGCCAATGTGACTTAGAACTAATTTACATTAAAGGCTCCTTATGTCTACACATATAATTGGAATCCTCAGCTCATGATCTCAGATTACACCCTTACTAGTCCATTCAACGTAACTATAGATAAAGTGGGATTTTTCATTTATGAAATCTAGTCAATGAAATATTATCTACAGTTATGCTGAAGGATATTTTTTTTTCCTTCTTCTTTTTGAGATAAATGAGGAGGCTGACTCTATAAATGAACTTAAAGACAAGAAATTCAAAGAAAGCTCATAATTACCGGGAATTTATCTTGTATGCAAAACAAGTGATGATAATTACTTAGTATCCAGTCTTTACAAGAAGCTTTTCTTTAACATCATGCTCAATCCCTTTTTTCCCCTTTGATAATACACTCATTCATTCCTGTGGCCATACTGTCTTATTTATGTACAGCACCAAGAAAGCCATTCTCTTCTGAGGTACTGGCAGACAACAGTGTAACTGTAGCAATTTGGAAGGGTTATAAATTCAAATTCTGCAATTACATTATCAATATTTGTTGTTTCAATATACCAAGAAAAATAAGGCGCCATATTAATTCCTTTGAAAATCTGAGTAACTACCTCTGCAATAAAAGATTGTCAATCTCAAACCGCTTGATAAAAAATTTGTTGCAGTCTGGGATTACGAGTTTTTAAAAATTAGTAGGAACATGCTTCTAGATATTGGTTGTCCTCTGTAATCTTGATAGTCCAAGTGTGAAAGCAAGTTCCGCCCACCACTCACAGTCTTTCTCCCAGTGGAAATGCTGGTCACACTGTTCAGGACCACATTTTTTCATGATAACGTGTTGCTTGTGCAAGTACCTGGAGTTCTATGTAATAGTCATCTGTCATTAGAAAACGTCAAATATGCAAACAAAGCAGAAACATTTAATACAAACAAACCCAGAAACATTTAATTTCCTTCCTATATGACAGCATGGTCTTTCTATCTGTTTCTCACTGAAGGCTACCTGGGCCTGCTTCAATTGCAAAATTGTCACCAGGATCTCTGTAGCTACTGAGTCTATTAAAAGTGTTGGGATTTTTTTCACACAGTAATTAGAAAGAGATGAATGCAAACCACTGGCTGAATGTTACATGTAAAATATGTGAAAACATTACAAGTGCTTTTCTCAGGAAATGAATATTTCAGTCTAAGACCCAGTTTCAAGAATACACAGATAATTTTTTCATAACTAAACTAGAAATGCAATCCTATGGTAACGCAACCAGAAGCAGGATGCAACCAGAAGGGTACTACTGCTTTTTATGGGCCAACAAGTCCATACTTTATAACATTAGAATCTTAAGAGCAGCAGGGCGTTGCACATTGGCAAAACTGTCTAAAAATATAAATACTGTGTATATACTAGTAGTGTATGTACACTACTGATAATTACTAATAATTGGTCATAGACAGCACTTTAGGAATGACTTGGTAATGGACAAACTTCAGAAGAAGGCCAGGAGATTTTAAAGTTTGATCTGTAATAACTTTAGTGAGCTTTATTTTCTAATCTTCTAATTAGATCTGCATACTGTGTTAAACAAGGGGCTTAGTACCTGACAACCCACTTTTTTGTATGCATGCAAGTATCAGAATTCAGATCTAAATCCCTTGCAAACCATATTTTATGATCCACTTTGATTATAAGCATGTGAAGGAGCTTTGAAAAGGAACATGGAGTAAAAGATAAAGAAACATTAAGCCCTTAAAAGATTTTTTTTTTTTTAATCGGAGAGAATGAACTGACAAATAACAAGTGCCAGCACTAAGAACAGGAAATGGGAGAAATACATTTGCAGAACTGGAGGAAATATCTGCATAAACCCAGGTAGGGAGAAGAAGTGTGGTCCAAAACTATGCTTCAACTGAATGTTGGATGAGAATATAGAAATCCCACAACCAGACTGAGAAACTCAGAAACCATTTCGGGTCTGGTAGGATAGTCACAGTTGTCATGAAGCCTTGAATAATAATACATTGGTATTCCTATACCATGAGAGGAAAATGAGTATCCAAAAAAGAGTTTCACAGATGAGCAATATAAAACATGTGCCTAGACTGAACCTTTCAATAGTGCATTGTAAAGCCATTTACAGTCATTACTGGGAATCATAATTAAAGCCAGTTTTTTTGTGACTTCCAAATATTGTCTGGCTGGCAGCAGCAGTCACAAGTTTAGATTCTCCAGAAAATTCTGTCTTCCCCATGAAGGGAAAACCAGACAAAGTTTTCTCATTATCTGATCTTATTCTGGATAGATTTCATTAAGGTACACTAAACTTTTTTTTTTTTTTTTGTACTAACACATGCCCAGTATTTCCTCTGAATTACCGTTTTGAGGTTTTATTTCCCCAGGTTTCTAAAGAAAAATCTGGGACCAATCATTTCATTTTCTTTAAAATGAACACAAATGTGTTAGTTATGATTTTAGTTCCTTTTGTCTGCCAGGTAGGCATTCAAGCGTGTTTCAGAGAACAAAAAAAGATACCTGCTGTGTCGCTCACAGTGGAAACGGTGAAGAAAATCTAAGAACTGCTACAGCAAGAAAAGTTGCTATTGCACCTGGAGACTTTGAAGTCAATTGTTGAATGGTATTTCTTGTAGGATTTTAAAAGTTGATGTCTATGAACAGGAGGGAGCCTCCAAACAAATTGCAGTTTTAGATATCTCACAATAACTCTTTTCTTTCTTGTTCCCTAGTGCAAAATGCTGCATCTATAGTATAGAAGGTATGAATTAAGGTGCTGGAATAAAGGGGGAGATCCGGGTATTTAGTCACGCTGCATGTCATAATCTGTCATGTCATAATGTTGCATGTCATGCAGTTCTAATATGGTTCTGAAATTGGTAAAAAAATTCATGGAAAAATAATCATAATTAAAAAAACCAAGAAGTTACCCAATGAAAAAGAAAAACCTTCCAGCTCAGAAAAACCCTGAGGGATTGAATAGTTCAATCTGTTCCCCTGTAACCAGTAACATCTGGACACTGATAAAGGCAAGGTATTATATAGAACATTTTCACCAAAATGGTATGCTCAAAAATACTGAGCTTTGGGTTAACTCTGCTCACATTGTCACTGCACTGGGAAGAAAGAAAAAAAAAAAAAAAAAAAAAACCTGGTATGAATTTTGTTTTAAAACATATACTGAACGTACCAGTTAAAGACTGGAACTGTCAAAATTATACTAGCAGGTAGAACCAGAAAAATCCACTGAATAAAAGGGCTGTTTTCACATCAGATATAAACAAAAGATGAAAGATGAGGTGGGAAAACTTCTCTGCATGCTGATAACTAGCAGAGAAATCAGTAAATTTCTTCTAAAAGATAAGGCTTAATGTGCTTAAAATACAGGAAGGAGAACTAAAAGACATCAGCATTGTTCAAAGGGGGCATATCTTAAAAGTCTGTTAATTTGTTTCCTGTGGTGTTTAGAAAGGACTGGAAATGATTTAGAGTATTCACATATTAGTCAAAGACTTATTTTTTCTATATTCATACGAAAAATATTTATGGGACTTTCTAACAGAATCCTTGTGACAGATGATATACATTAACTTTAATTCCATACATAAAAAACAGCTTATCTTTGATTTTAATTTTTTAACAGATAGTCTTTGTGTAGAAGTAAGATATTTTTCTCTCCTTGGACATTTTACCTTAGAAAGTATTTGGTGTCATGTGAGCTCTCAAATTGCTAGGTAAGGACCCTGTGTATCTTAGACAAAAATAAACAAATTAGACACTTAAGAAAGGGGACTTAGAAGTCACATTTGCCATACCCACATATACAAGAAACCTTTTGAACAAGGAAAAACTCAGTACCAAGACACTGAGTCACTGAAACACTAATTCAGCTAATCTTTCAATGAACTCGTTTTTAAGTGTATGTATATCTCAGTATAACTGCATAGCAAATAAGCTTTAAGGGTAAACAAGAACTGTAGTGCAATTTCACAATAAATACAACAATGTAAAACAGTGTCATCTGATGTACTTAGCTGACACATACACAGTTGAATACCTTTCCTTTCCTGTCATCTGCAAAACCTTTCACAGTACAAATTAATATAAATATGATACACTGGGCAGGACAATAGTTTTATACCTCAAATAGTCATGAAAGTATATAGATGAATCCATGTAAGAATTCCTTAGGCTAATTCCAGTTTCTTGAGTCCTAGTTAAATTTTAAATTCAATTGAATTTATCAATATTAAAATAGAACCTGATTAATAACTCTTCATCAAGTTCTCCCCATCTTGTATGTGATTCTCAAAATAAGTCAAAATATCTTACAGGTAAAATAAGCAAAAAACCCCCCACCAATTTGTCCCATTCTCTACAGTCAAATGATCTTTTTTAGTCAAAGTCTTAATTCCTTTTTTCATTTTTATATAACTCATTTTTCACAGAAAATCAATTTGCATATTCCTGGGCATTGTTGTTCATTCTCAACATACAGGATGTGGTTAGGACAGATCTCACTCTTTGCAGTTACATTAGGTTTATCTGAAATTACAGTTAAAGGAAAAGATTTCACAAAGAAAGAAGGAAAGTTAAATGCACACATAATCCATACTGGCCTTTCTGTTTCCTCCCTCAAAGTATTTTCTGGGTACTGATATTCCTGTTCTCTACATCAAAACTATATTTTTTCTGAGAATTTAATTTAATCAGAACGGGGCTATTTCTGAATATTACTGACTGCAGAGAGCTTCAACAATTCACAGAAAGAATAGGTGGTTCTTTACTTTTCTGTTCGTCGATGCTTAATTCTTTATCCTCTCTGATAGAAGTAGGTACCAAACCAAAGAAATTTGTAAGTACACAGTGATGGAAAACACTTCAATCTTACATTTTTTAAATTATTTATTCTTGTATTTTTCTAACTGATAAAATAAGATGTGGTTCCAAGCCTAAAAAAAAAAGCAAGTTAAAAAATCAAACAGGTTTAAAATAGGAATTCCAGGTAAACTGAATTTTGAAGTCTTAGCAAAAGTGATTTTGAGAGCTCTTTGTTTTGGAATGAAAAAAAAAAAAAAAAGAACAGAAGCGTGTAAAATAAAACATCACCCTGACATGGAATGAGAAACTGAAAATGTGTTGGGTTTTTTTCCCTCCTTGTTGTAGATCTATTACATCTTTTTGGGAGAGGGACATGTCTAGTCCTCCAGAAGAGACACTTCAACACTGAGTAGAGAACTAGCAGTCTCACTGTGAAAGCCTGTCAAGGCCTCTCCAGTGCCTGGTTTTCAATGAAATTCCATTTCCTGAAGTAAAGTAATTGAGGGAATTCTTTTACTTGCTTTAACTACAGTTGAAATCTAACTGGATAATCAGGCAGGAATGAGGAAGAGGGGGGTTGCTTTGTACCAGGAGCAGGTGCTGAGGCTGTGCCCTGATCAGAAGGACTGGCAGGAAGAGCTGGTTTGGACGGCAAGCTCAGGCATGCCACATTGGTGAAGCAGGGAGGTATAATGCTGCAGATGGGACTGTGCCTGAGGAAAGCAGGCTGGAGAACTTTCTCTCTTGTTACTTTTTTTTAGGAGCACAGAACCTAATTTGGTCCCTCTGACACATGGACAATTCTTGTCAGAAATATGCTTCTCTGCAAAAAAAAGGCAGTTCCTATCACACACTGACCTAAGCTTGTGAAAAGTACTCTTAAATAAACTAAATACTACTATCTTCCCCTTTAAGTACACAGTACATTTCTAAAAGCTTTGCAGCCTTATATAACTTAAAAGCAATGGGAGTATTAAACACTCATGAACAAAGAAACTCCAAATATCAACAAAGACTCATACCAAAACAAAGAACTCTGCTCACCTGCTTCTCCCTCACTACAAAGTATGAAAACATACAATGTATGACAGATGTCAATGGCATTTCTGGGACGTACTTACATACGCCAGTGATAGGCATGTTGAAAGAATATATATTAAACTACAGCATCCAGCTGACTACACTAAACAGTGCAGCATAGAAAATGAGAGCCATTGGATGTATTCTCCCCATCATCTTCATTTAATCTAGGATAGTCTGTTGTAAGGGAAATGTAATTATGGATAAATAAGCATTTCCTGCCTTTCACAGGACTTCAGTGCTATACACAGGATGCAAGCAGTACCGTTATCATAGCAAGGCATGAATGACAGGCATGAATTGAAGGATAGGGAGGACAGGAGTGGGGGAAGGAGTGAGGGAGAGAAGGAGTGAGAGCCCTTGTTGCTGGCAGGCTTGTGACAGTACTGTAGTTATAGTGCACAAGCTTGAATCACAGCATGATTTTTCTGGGGAATGTATACCACTTCTGTATATAACTGTAGGGTAAGGTAGTCTATATTGGATCTGCATTTACCACCAGAAAAGCAACACTTAGAAATGCAGAAAGGCTGTTTTACTCAGATGATGAAAAAGGATACGTGAATTCATAACTACCAGACTACTTCCCTATTCACAGACTTATTGAAAATCAATTTTGCTCTAGATAAAAAATGTATGAATAAGTGAGAAAATACACGTATTATGGCAAGATGGGTTTCAAAAGACTATATTCTGAGTATCTATATAGGTCTTTCGTCTGTGAACCTAACATATTAAAGTGTTTAAAAGCATAGGATACAACAAAACAGTGTTGCTGACTGAGCTTTTCATTAGATACTTAATCTACTAACTCTGCTCACAGAAATACAAAGTATGTGTCAAGATTTCTGTGTATACATTTTTCCTTTGCAAGGAAGCAATACTGCCTAAAGAGTTTTTCACAGAAATCTTTGCCTGAGATATTTCCAACACTACTCAGAAAAGTTAAAAGCCCTGTACGTATTAAGACGTAGGCTTACCAAAAAATCTTAAGGCAGTAGCATCTTAGCCTTTCACATTTAGCAGGCAGTAAGCAATAGTTGTCCTTGTCCATAAAAGGCACATGCCATTACACTATTTCCACAATTCAATAAGTTACATAAACCCAAAGCAGAGGCAGTGTAGTGGTAGATTTACACCCTCTCTTCTGTATAAAGACAATGGGTTACCTCAGTATCATCAGCTCAGAAATTTCAGTTTGCCAGCATTTGGTATCAATTAAGTGTGAATCTGAAGAGATCTGAGTACAAAACCTGCAAGCACCTCCTTGTTATACAGGGATATTTCCTTACATGTGAATAAAAATTTTCATCAAAATAATAACTTATTTACAGGAAACATTATTATTTGTGTGTGTGTGCAAAAAATAATTAATTTTCACTTAGTAATTATTTTTATTTTCATTGAAATTACTTTTTAATCAATTTTTAGCAAGAATTGAAACATACTATTGTATTGTTAAATTGAACAAAAAAGATTTTTTTTTAAATTCTTACTTACAAAATTTAAATTTTTACTCTGAAGTGGAATCAAAGAAGCACTTTTTATGGTATGTACACATGTCCTGCAAAATTAATATAAGCCACAATACACATTTTAGAAACCTTCTGAGAACTTTTTACCTGGTTATCTTCAATGTTTTTGACTATATAGTCAAAATTCATTAAGAATGAATAATTTATGGGATTGCATTGAAGCATAAAACTTCAAATGTAAAAAAATAAAATATATTTGTTTGGTTTAGTAGTTTTGGTAGATCAGCGTCTTTATTCAGATTTGTTGGCCTGTAGCCACTGTGTTATTATAATTGTGTAGATCAGAAAGCCGATTACAGAAATGGGTAAGTATATACACTGAACTATTTTTTCCTAATAAAAAGTGCAAGTCTTTTGTCTTTGTATGTGCATAGTTCTCTGATTTATTAATTCCCAGATCTATTATTCCAAATCTTCATTTTCCCATGCTCTTTTGGACTAATCACATGAATCGTTAGCTAATTAAAATGCTCGGATGTTTGGAAATGTTTATAGAGAATGATACTATCTCCATTTTAACTACATAATCGATAAACAGTCATGCAAAATTACCTACATTACCCTTAGAGCTTAACAACAATTAATATTTTTTTACTTATTTGGGTTTTTTTTTAATTGTTTCTATGCATGTGAAAAGTGTATTAATTCTACTTAACCATCAACTAATCGGAAAACTGTAACTAGCCATTCCTACACAGAAGAGTGGGTAGGAAAACAGGATTGGTTTCTGTTCCCATATAAAATCAGATCCAGTAGCTGATTGCAGGGAATGAACCCTTTCTTCCCACCACACTGTGTAATAGTCTGATACCTTATCTTTTCCTTCCCCCCAGGCCCTCCCCAATAATGCATCACACTAATATTAACGGTGGGAATCCATCTCCCATCATTTGCACATAAAAGGGGCTATATCAATTTAGAATCTTTGGGATCTCTGGGCTTATTTTGGTCTGCAGATAGTTTTCAGACAGGTACTGCCTATTCATTCAACAAGGCTTCGAAGCACGACCATTTATCTCTTGATACAGAGCTCTGACCATGAGAACCCAAAGGGTGATTCATCCTATGCGATTTAGTTCAGTGAACATGTACTGTCAAATAGTAAAATGAAGTGTGTATATTGTATAATGGAGGAATTGAAATAGAATCTATAAACTGTCAGCTTATTGTAAAATCCTGTGCAATTTCTACTAAACTCTTCAAAAAAGTCCTATTGCAAGTTGTTTCAGCAGCAGCTGCAGCTGTTTAAGACATGCTGGGAAGAAGCGATAATGGCAGTGCTTAGCACTTCATTACATATCATTAATTCATGTCACCATTATACTCCTCTATTTACACTGTGCTGGCATGTAAATTGTCTGCTTACTTTCCTATAAAATCTGTCCAAAGTTTATTTCCATTAACTTTCATTGCCAGATTTTTCTCAAACAGGATTGGAACGCTGTTAGTCTCCTGTATGGGCATTTGAAGGCTTTCTTTTCTGCTGTCGTTAGGAAGCTAATCAACGGTGAGTTAGCTTAAGGCATCCCCATTCAGGAGGAACCAGCATGCCCTTCGCAGCGCAGTCGGATTCCTTTCAAGATTTCTGATCTCCTGTCAGGAACATAAGGTGCATAATGTGGTAGGAAATGGTATCTCATACGTCAGGCTGTTGTTGAGTTCATCATCATACTGATATTAGGCATAAAAAGAGCCACATCCTCTTCACCTGAGAGAAGCAGAACTGCTTCAACTCTCCTGAGGCCAATGTTAATGCTGCTCCTTCACTAAATTGCTCAAGAATGATGCAAACTGCAAGAGACTGAAAAGGTCACCTTGCAATGCCTCCTGTTTATGTTAGCTCAGTGAGCAGTAAACCTGAGGCCAAGTACAGAGAAAATTCATGTCCCTAACAAGCTGGCAAGTAACGCTATCAAAGGATCCACCAGGCAACTTTCTTAATTTCTTTATCTAAACATAATGTTATAACTGTTGTCATTAATGAAGATACATTTTTTTTCCACTTGCTTCAAATGTTGTTACTATTTCAAAACAGCTGTGCTCTTTAATTTTAACCTGGTAAATCTCCAGCTATTTCAATGGGTATGTATGCACCTTATAATTTTTTTTTTAACTTTTAAAAATTGCTTCTATGAGCATTTTGAAGCAAGAAAAGGAGGCCAACATCATAATGTTTAAATTAACATTTATCTTGTGACTTGAGTTGCTTGCCTCAAGCATAGGTACATCTCCAATAGATTTAATTTGAACATGTAAATGTTCTGTCCAGCTTTAAATGAGTCCCAGGTGACTCATACTGGAATACTACTATGAGGAATCTACAGCAGCAGGCTAGCACAAAAAAAAACATCAAAATAAGTACCATATCAAGAACTATACTGAGATGCCATAGCACAGGGGTAAAATAAGGTGTGGCTGTTTTNACCATGTGACATCATGCTCAGTATATGAATGGTAGGCGTGTTCCAGGAAGTAGCAATTGTTACTCAGTTATTGGTCAGCGCGGGCGATGAGCAATTGCATTGTGTATCACTCATTTTGTATATTCTATTATTATTATTATTATTATTATTATTATTATTATTATTATTACTATTATTATTATTATTCCTTCCTGTTCTGTTTTATTAAACTGTCTTTATGTCAATCCACAAATTTTACTTTTTTTCTGATTCTCTCCCCCATCCCACTGTGTGTGGCGGGAGTGGGCGAGCGGCTATGTGGTGTTTGGCTTCATGCTGGGTTAAACCACAACACAAGCATATAAAAATGTAATTTCGTAGAACATCTTCTTTGGAAGATAACCCCAGATGTTTCGCTTGAAGAAAATATCTGCAACATCGAAATCCCTCTGTATTTGTACTGTTTTTATTTCTTTATTAAAAAAAAACCATGAAACCAAGCCAAACCAAAGGGAAAAAAAACCCAAAACCTAACTTGTATTCTTGTAATAGATTACAATGTTGCAGTTTAAGATGAAAAAACAATTGGCCCGAGGCAGACAATGACATTACTGTCATTAAGGAGAGAGACCTTATAGGATTGCAGGTTTTCAGCCCAACTGAGTTGACACTAAATTCAGCTGAGTGGATTGGGGAGCAAATGTGTTCCACATCATATTCCTTCTCTCAGGGATGCACAGAATGTACTATGGCTCTCTCCTGATCAGGTCACTATATGTCTATGCTAATTCAACATCATCCTACCATCCCTGTCTATTGTGAAAAACTCCATCTGCTCTGTGAGATCTCATTTTAACTCACAATGCAGAAAAGTTATTGAGAGTTGTAGGCCAGAATTCAATCTATTTTATTCATGTTTTATTCTTAGATAGTGTTATTTATTGGCTGTGTGGGACAGTCATAATTACTGATGAAGCAATCAAGCTCATCCTCGTGCAGACACACCGGTTCCCACTTAGGCTAAAGTATTCTCATTAACTGACTGCTGTATGGAGCTTGTGATACATGGTTGTGATCCTTGCGTAAAGCTTTTAAGACTATAGTTACTGGCTCCTGTTCAAGGCAAAGGACAGACTGGCATAGAATATCATTCTTTCTCTTCTAGAAAAATGTATTCGTCTCTGCAACCAAGCTGCTCCTGGAGGGAAGAACAGCTTGTTCTCTGCTATTATGAGCACTTTCTACATTTTAGTCTATGTTCTTTGTTTCACAGCTGGTGGGAGCAGCAACAGGCCTAGAACTGAGGGACAGAGAGAGGCTTTCAAGTGCCGTGTCAGGAATCTAATCGGAATATCTGACAATACAGTATCTGAGTGTGAGAGAAGATGAGGAAAGCCTGATCCTGGTCAAGCAGGCAAACTGTTACTTCACATCAGTGGACTCTCTCAATGAAACAAATAATTATATTTTTTTTCTTTTCTCCAGTATGTTATTTAGAATTATTTTAGTAATTTCTTAGTCCTTCATTTCATAGAATTTTTTCTCTAACTATCTACCAACTGTAGCCTGACCATGTTCCAGTTTTTGACACGTTTTCACCAACGGAGGCACATGGTAAGATTGAAGGTCTATGTGTATGTTTGTGAGGTCCCACAAATATAAAATTTAAGTTTAATGGTATGATTGTGCTATTAAAGACTGAGTCTCATATTCTCCAGTGGAAGGAATTGAGATAAATTCTTGATCTCGTATTCAGAGTGCAATTCACACTGCCTAACTTTTTAGTATCTACAAACTAAACACCTAGAAGTGCACTTCAGGCTCCTTTGGTTAGCTCAGGAGTATTTTTGGCTTCTACATNGGCTAGGGCTAAACCACGACACTTTTAAATGGCTAAATCACACCATAGAAATCTCTTTGTTTCTCCACTGTAAAGAAAGTCTAAATAATTAGATTGGAATTCCATTGTCTAGATTCACAAAAGAAAAATACTTGTGTTGAGTAAAGTGCAGAAGCCAGGATCAGCAAAAGCTATGTTTGCTAGTCAGGACTAGTTAACAAATTCAGCATATGCATTCTGAACAGACTAATAATAGTAAAAGAAAAGAAAAAAAAAAAAATCAGAGGAAAGATCAGAGCCCAAAAAACCCAACAAGATTGAAGATATAAACCAGTTCTTTTAAAAGTATATAAAGGATCTACCTCTAGTGAGGGGCACAACAGCAATAGAATCTCTAAGCTCCTCAAATGCCTCTAACTGCCATCTTAGAATGATGCAACTACAACTCTCTGGAAGCCATGTTATTCATTCGTAGCTCTCTAGTTTCACCTTCATTCCCTGGAAACTCTTTTAACTTTTTCTGACTCACTTTCTCTTTCATGACCTGCTAAAAAACAGCTCTAGACTTTGGCAAATCTCTCCCTGCTGTCATGAACCTTCAAAAATACTAATAGACCACAGTTTCTCCTTAAATTCATTTTGCTGTCACCTCAAAACCAAATTATGCCTGCACTACTAAGAAGCTTTGAGCTGTTTCTCAGTGTACCCTAGAACAAAAGGGTTGGACAGCCAAGCAAGCAGTCAAATTTACTTTCCTCACCAACAGCCTGTAATGAGAAGATGCAAAGGAGGAAAATCAGTCATATCCTTCCTGTCTAAACAGTTTCTGACAGCTCATTATAATTATTGAATATCAATGGTGAGTTCAGCCATATGCAAACATATGGACAGAAATGGTTCCTGCACAAGATTCAACTAGTTCAGAGACATAAAAAACCTCAGTAAGATGGACATAGGTTAAACAATTTACGCAAATATATGTGCATGCACAAATATATACAAGACCATGGTCACTACCTTAAAATTACTTTTTAAAAAAATAAACTTTAGCAATGGCTCTTAGGACACCCTACATTCTGTCCCTTCTGAATAAAGGTACAGTATAGTATTATCACCAATATCAGAGCACAGTATCAGTTTGTCTATGACAGTATATAAATGCCTCAGAACCTTCACGATTGTCAATAATTCTCCAAACAACTGAGAAGGTGTAGCAAAGAACGGATGTTTAACACAGAAGTGTCTGATGCAAAATAAAAGAGCATTCTTGTCTTATGTACCTATATTCAGATCTACCATAATGCAAGTCAAATTCTGTACAATTAGGGTAATTGTTGTTTTAATTATGTACTTACACATTAATCCATATTTTTCTGGTACATGATGCTTTTCCCCAAATTTTCCAGTTTTACTTGGAACACATACACAGTTACATCAGTGTTTACAATAGTTTAAAATTATTTTTTTGGTAGTAATCGCAGTTCTTGTCTCATTATTCTAAGGTGCTTTGTACATTTCTAGTCTCCTTTACCCCCTTTATTCAAGCAGTCTCTGTATCTATGCATAAAAACAGATTCAGAGGAGATACAGATGGTCCTGAGATACAGCTGAAAACTTCAGCTTCAACTGGATTCCCTCATACAGAGAGTGAACTGAGTGAGGTGCCTAGAAACGAGGATGAGGACAACCATCATGTTAACTGCAAGGGAGGCTTAAGCATCTTTAAATCTAAAAGGCCTAAAAAGGCTGTGTATCTACCTGAAACTCTGTGCGTATTCCGGGCTTCAACCACATACTTGAGAAACTGGGACTGAAAGTCTGAAACATTTCCCATGTTTACATAAATAGGTATTTCTCTTTTTACTCCGGACCATACCTTTTTTTATGAATTATTTATGTATTCTAGAGAAACGGTAGTGCAAAACAAACTACCTTTCTGCCCTTCAAATTATTTCAGTATCCTGAATGTTGCCCTTAATACTGAATATGAGCTGTAAAAAACTTCTTTTGTTCCTCATTTTTGTGACTTATTTTTTCATTAATAACTTGACAGTGATGTGGCTTCAGCAATAGGATGGGAGGCTGTTTTCACCAACTTTATCTTGGTGGTGCTATGGTGGTCAGGGCAGCCTCCTGAGGGGATAGCATCAGAAGGATGATACTGAGGAATTTAATTTAAATTCCTCTCTTAATGGAAAATTTGCTTTCTTAGGAGTCTTGCGCTAATAGATTTGTCAGGAGGTTTAAGAGCAGGGATTCCTTTTTGTTGGCTTCTTTGTACTTTTTGTAGTCAAAACAGCAAAGAAGCTGTGTTTGACACAAACATTTATATGATTTTAGGTCTTTAGAGAGGATTTTTGCCTGTATTTTTAAGTAAATGGGGATTCTTGTATGCTAAGCAGGTTAGAGAAACCCTCCTGAATGAAGGCTGCTAAACTCTATTTAAATGGCAGTTCACAGCTTGCTTAGACTCACCCATGTGACATGTACAAGACATGGGCATGTCATAAGAATTTTGTAGCAGTATCTTTTAGGGCATTTATATTTTTTAACCCTACTCCTATATACCATAATCACAAGAATATTCTCCCCCTAGTTAACTACAAGGAGAGGAAGGTTACCACAGAACCTTTATGTCCCTTTCTTACAAGAGCTCAAGGTCATCATATTGCTGCAGTGTTGTTACATCCATCCATGTATGTGGTACCTGAGCAATTCTTGATAGTCCATGGTAGAACCCAGCCCAGTTTTATGTCAGTGAAACTTTTTAAGTTTTAAAGGTTCAAGCTATTTTTAGCTGTTCTGTTTTGTAAACAAACCCACAAACATATTTCACAGTCAGGCAATTGGAATTATCTGTTGTCATTTCTTTTCATGTAAGAACCTGATCCCATGGGAGCCTGTGAAGACAGGAGGTCGAGAAAGAGAGTGCAGTAATTGGAGATGGCAGATTTGGTTTATTAATGATTTATTTATTTCCTATATGCTGGTGTTCAACAGCTTCTTCACCGTATGTGTTCCCTCTCTAATTTAATGTCCACTCTCATCAGTGCTTTTCCTATCCCTACTGAAGGATAAATAGACCAACGGGGTGTGATAGTAACAGCTCATCCTGCAATTTAAAATAAAAAGAAGGCAATTAATGTTTTTTAAACATAGACTTATNTAATAATGGAAACTATGATTATATCACATATACACTGTATTTTGGAATCAAACTATTCTTTTCTATTAATTTTGACTCAAGCTGACTAATAGAACCAAATTAAGACATAGAAACAAAGGGTCAGTCTACAGAACAGATGTAAGAGAAATAACCAGAGTATATGTTAGTATCCAGCTAATCAGTTTAAGCTTGAAGTATCATTTCATAGCCAAATGGTGTTACATACAATACATATGTACATACGTTACACATACTCTTAAACTTCCATCCATTTACGTATTTAAGCTTATCATTAACCCATCTGATTTAGCTGGTACCATTTCTACTGCCTGCTGAGATGTGAATATTAACCTCTACATGTCTTGCTTGTCTACCTGAAAAGCTATCTAGCCAGATTCCCTGTTCTTTAGAAAAAAAGGTCAAGGGAAAGTTGTACAATGGTTTAAAAAATTCTAACATATTGTAAATTCAACTAAATAACTTCATAGATAAAATGAACAACAATAATCTCACAACTAAAATTAGTGCAAAATTTAAATGAAGGGATATTAACTAAACAGCTTTTAAAAAACAGTTTTGATTGGAATGACATTTTGACTATAATTATAGCTTAGCTGTTGTTGTTACTATGAGCCATATGGAGCGAGGTCTTTCTGAATAAGTTCACAAACATTTCTAGTACAAGTACTGAGAAATGTGCTCACTGAGAATAGTTGTTCCTCTAAACAAGGTAACTGAAATATTCATGAAAGGAGAACAGATAAGTTAATTGAAACTTAGGCCAAATATTTGTAGAAATTTTTCTCTAATTATTTTCTCTATTTTATTTAACTTTGCAAACATTACTGAAGACATAGGATGCTATGAATTTAAATATGGAGAAATTGCTAGGACTGAAACTTCAGTGTAGACAATTGTAAAAATAACTATTATTATTATTTTTACAAGACATTGGTAATAAAGAATTATGCTTAAGTAAATCCCTGTGTTGGAAGTCTCATACATGAAACACACTTTTTGAGTCTCATCATTTTAGATAGATTAAATATATACATAAGGAATTTCTAGTTCCATTCCCTTTGAAGGAGGAAATTTTAAGTAAAAAAAAGGTTGTGGGTTTTTTTGTTTTTTGGTTTTTTTTTTAATATATATTTTAAGAGAAAGCTAATGTTTAATTCAGCTTTGGACCACATCTTCAAGTACTTTTTTGTTCAATTAAAAGCATTCTTTCCTATGAAGATTTTGAGCAAATATTTGTTTTTCTGGAATCAAAAGCTCTCTTTCTACTTCTTTATAAATGTCAAATAAAATTTGGTGCAGAAGGTTTCTCATTTGTCCTGGGCCTTGGTGCTATTAGCCTCTAAAGTTAATTTTGGCAGCCTATAAAATTCTCAAACAGGCCTCAGAAACGTGGCACACAGATGTTTGTCTGCAACACTTGCTTTATTTGGACTAATTGCTTTTGAAGATACAATGCACTCCGACTGTCGGTCATATCAAATTTCTGCTTCCCTTTAGAGAAACTTAGTCACTTCTTTCAGCTTTCTGCTGAGGTTTCTCAGGATTCTTTCCTTCTTGCCCTTCTTTTCTTCTTCCTCAACTTAACCTTACATGAACAGAGCTATACTCATTACCCTCTTAGAAGTGCATGTCTTTACTCTAGATCAGTTTACTTCTCTCTAAAATGAAATCTCAGCCTTTCTTGTAAGTTAAAAACCTAGCAGGTTTGTGTGGTGGATTGACCTTGGCTGGCCACCAGGTGCCCATCAAGCCACTCTCTCAGTCCCCCTTGGTAGCAGGATAGGGGGAGAAAATAAGATGGAAAAGCTCATAGATCGAGATAAGGTCATAGATATCACTCACCAATTACCATCATGGGTAAAAGAGACTTGACGTGGCAAAATTAATTTAATTTATTGTCAATTAATAACAGATTAGGATAGTGAGAAATAACAATAAAACTAAAAACACTTTTGCTCCACCCCCCTTTCTTCCCAGGCTCAACTTCACTCCTGACTCTTCTACCTCCTCCCCTCCAAGTGGCACAGAGGGACGAGGAATGGTGGTTGTGGTCAATTCATAGCACTTTGTTTCTGCTGCTGCTGCCTTCTCATGCTCCTCCCCTGCTCCAGCGTGGGGTGTCCTCCATGGGATATAGTCCTTCAAGAACTGCTCCAGTGTGGATCCTTCCATGGGACTTCACTTCAGGAAATGCTTCAGTGTGGGTCCTCTCAATGGACTACAGTCCTTCAGGAACCGACTACTCCAGTATGGGTCCCTCATGGGCTTCAGTTCCTGCCAGGAACATGCTCCAGTATGGGCTCTCCATAGGCTGTAACTCCCTTCAGGGCATGTCCACCTGCTCCAGTGTGGTGTCCTCCACGGGCTGCAGGGTGGATATCTGCTCCACCATGGTCTCCTCCATGGGCTTCAGGGGAATATCTGCTCCAAAACCTGGAGCACCACCTCCTTCTTCACTGACCTTGGTGTCTGCAGGGCTGTTTCTTTCACATTTTTCTCATTCCTCTCTTTCACAGCTGCTGCACAGCATTTTTTACCCTTTCTTAAACATGCTATTTCAGAGCTGCTACCTATTTCAGAGGCTGCAGCTTTGGCCAGTGGTGGGTCCGTCTTGGAGCCTGTTGAAACTGGCTCTGTCCAACATGGGGGCAGCTTCTAGTGTCTTCTCACAGAAGCCACCCCTGCATCCCCCTGCTACCAAAACCTTGCCATGTAAACCCAATACAGTTTGAAATAAGCTTCACCCTTGATAAATTCAAGAGCAGTATTCTGCCTGTAACTCAAGTTATAACCCTGCCAAGTTCAGCTTAGAAATTGTATAGTTTCACAGATGTTACTGCAGATTTCTTACATCATGACCATCCGTGTCTTGTACATGACACATAGGTGAGTCTGAGTGAGCTATTAACTGCCACTTACATGGAATTTAGAAGCTGTCACGAGAAGCCTGACCCACTGCAGGGATCTGTTCAGCCTGGAGGAAAGAAGACTCAGGGAGACCTTAGCAATACCTATAAATACCTGACAGGAGGGTATAAAGAAGACAGAGACAGGCTGTTCTCAGAGGTATCTAGCCACAGGACAAGAGGCTATGGGCACAAACTGAATTACAGGAAATTCCATTTAAACAAGTGTTCTCGGGGAAAAAAAAAAAAAACAAAAAACAAAACAAAAAACCCAACAAATAATCCAAACCAACTTATACTCTTCCCTTATAGATGTAAAACTCAGATTTCCCCAAAAAACTAAAAATAGGTAGGCTCAGAGATGCCTACCCAAAAAGTCACTGCTAGTGAAACTGAACAGTGCAATTTCCCTATTATTCCCCTTTTTCTCTCTGTATGTGACTATTGTCTGCTGTGATGTATTTGGAAAGAAATCCTTTGGAGCAAGGGTGACTTCTTTGCCTTTACTTCATGTGACACTGGGTACTAAGGACACCCATTTCCCAATGGTACATTTGCTGCAGAGCTTCAGGCTTCAGAGGAACCATTAGTATTTAAAATATAATGCTGCTTTTTTTTTTTTTTTATTTTTGAACAGATTTTTGAACAGAAAGTAAGAGTATAAACCCAGAAGTGGGTCAGAACTGAACATGTATTAGAACAAAAAGTGAGGAGGGGGGGAAAAAAAAAAAAAGATGTACAGAGATTTTAATTAAAGTTATTTACTAATGAATTTTATATTTATATATTTAATTTTGTGTGTATTTTAAATATATAAAAATATAGTATGTATATATAACAAATATATTTATAAATACTAATTGTGACTTTGAAAAAAGAAGCACTAATATTTGAATCAAGAAAAACTAATAGCAAACCAGACGAAAGACATTCTTTACCCATGAGGAGCAATTTACCTGCCTGTGGAAGTTCCCATGTTATTTTCAGGTCATTCTGTGCACAAGTTGGAAGAAACAGTAAAAGTACTTGTTTCATATCTATTAAGTTAATCATATGCTTATGGAGACATAAGATAATTCAGGTGGGAATGACCTTGGGAAGGCTTTAGTCCAACCTCCTGTTCAAAGCAGGGCCAGGTCTGAGTTTAGACAAGCATGCCCAAGGTTGTGTCCAGTTGGGTCTTGAAAACCTCTGAGGACCAAAACAGCACATCCTGTGCAGCCAATCTGTCCCATTATTTGACCGTCCTCACAGGAAAAAAAGTTCTTCTGTCTGAACTTCCCTTGTTTAAATTGTGTGTATGTCCTCTTGCCCTCCAGCCACTCACTGCTGTGAAGAGCCTGGCTCTGTGTCCTTACTGACCTCCCCATAGTTATGGGGACTGCTGTTAGGTTCCCCATAGTGACCTCTTCTCCAGGGTGAAAAAGCGCTGGTGCCTCAGTCTCTCCTCAAAGGACAAGTCCTCCAGCCCCGGACCAGCCTAGTGGCTCGTAACAATATCTTAAACAACAGATGTCCATAATAAAAAGGTTATATCAGTCAAAATAAAATACACTATGCAGTAGAAAGCATTCTAAAATATGAAAGCAAAGATAAAGCTCAATTTTACAACAGAAGAAAAAATTTGAAAACCAAGATGTCCTGGGTTATCCTTGTATAATTAAGACAAAAAGTTGTGTCACATATTATAGATCAAATGTTTTAGATACTAGAATTAGACATACATACTCAGCTCTGCTACTGGCTGGACCCAAAGACAGAGAAAAGCAGTAGCATTGCTTCTGCAGGGGTCTTTCAGTCTACCAGATTCAGTTGTGCTTAACAATCTCCTGTGAGATTCGTATATTCCTTAGGTGAATGAGCAAAACCAAGCTCTTGTGCTATGTTTTTCAAGTAGACATTCAGCAGTCATCAAGCCTCAGTATCTTGTCAGCATCAAAAGCATTCTGAACTGAAGCTCCCTTCATTCTTAGCTTTTTTAAAAAATTCATTTTGCAGAGCCTAAATTTCTTTATAAATTGTATAATCAACCCAGAACCCTAATTTAGAGGTCTTTAGGAAATCTGGGTTTAGAACTATGTCTTTATATCCTTTAGAAGTTTTGGGTTTGACCATAATCTCACACACCACATGCGTATTGAATTCCCAGTAAGAGAAGTATTCCTATGTGCTTTGTAGGCTTATGTTTCTCATAAATAGAATAAATAGTTAAGCAGTATTTGTTAAATATTAATAAATACTTTTTAGTATTTTTGTTAGTTGGGCTTTTTAATGCTTCTCATTCTCTTTTACTCAGTTTTGTTTACAGTTACAACATTTTTTTCCTGAATGCTTTTGTCTTTCTCTTCTTATTATTTTAGGTTTAAGATTTTTTTGTCAGCTTTTTTTATGGTTCATGAAAGTAAATAGTAAATACTTAAGGAGGTAAAACATCTGTTTTGTACTAGATAATTCAATTTTAGTGCCTGACAACCTCAGCAGTATAGCTTAGAAATGTTATATTGGTGCATTCTTCACTTGGCTTAGACACTGTAGATCAAAGACAGAGAATAACCACAAATTACAACTTCCTAATCTTCAAGTATTTCATCCCGGTGCAAAATAAGGACACTAGAGGCAAGTTCTAACTCATTCCTTTTCTGCATTTTTCACTACTTTTTTCTATTCCTTCTTCCTTCATGTCCTGTATTCCTTGAACACATGGGGACATTTTATGTAGGAGATGAGGGAGTGGATTCTGCCCAGCTTTTTTTTTTTTTTTAAATGTTCTGTATTTCAGTAAATGTTACCCATCAGGAGAAAGGCTATATTAGTAAATTACAAAAAGTCTTAGTAAGTCTCAACAGCAAAATAGCAGATTGCAATTATTTAGAAAAAACTTCCCC
>VZTQ01008244.1:0-18816 GCA_013400755.1 Pelecanoides urinatrix | reverse complement strand
CCCCCCCCCCCAATTAAGATAGTGTGGAAGGAGAAATTATAACAAAAACAAAAAACAAACAAACAAACAAAAACCAAACCAAACCAAACCAAAAAAGAATTAAAAGGCAGTATTTGGTTTCAAACCAGATGACTAAATAAATAAAATAGGGGAAAATACTAATTACTGCTATACAGAAGTTCCATTTTGTGCTCTTTAAAATTCTTTATCATAAAAAAAATTGTGTAATATTAAAAACATTCACAGATAAAAGGAAAATAACTGCTATAAAGTGAAATTAACCTACTGATAATATGCCACAGGATGCTACTTAGCCAAATGGCTCTATAAACTTTTTTATAAAAAAATGTTGGGGTTTATATCAAGCAGGAAAGAATGCTGCAGCTACATGAATTAAGACACAATGAATGAGATTTCTTCTGCTGATACCACAAAAATGTTGACCACTGCAGCCAAAGAAACATCATTCCACAACATGTCATTGAATAGTGGGGAATATGAAGGTGTTTTCACAGAAGTCAGTAGTAAAAAGAAAACATTAGACTAAAGGATGTTTGTGTACAGTGTGAAGGTATTCCAGAAATATCTGGGTGGTATGTCTGGATAGTTGCCAAGGTATAAGAATGTCATGTCATTAAAACATTTTGTAATTTCCAGGCATTTTCATAAGGCTGATCTTTACTACAATACGTCTGTCTCTCTATAACACAATAAAGAGGATTGGAGACTCCACACCACTCTCGCAAAAGCAATCTACCAGAGTCTTTCCCTTCATTCCTTTTCCATGCCTTGAATATTCCTTAATTACTTCAATTTTTTAAATAGTTATATCTGTTTGTTAAGTGTCTGCATAATGGATGAGCTTCCTTTGTTGTCTTAGGAACAATCACCTCCTCTTCCTGCTTCTACATGCTTTTAGAAAGGTGTTTTGGTTGCCCTAGGCTTCTACGAATTGAACCCAGATGTCTTTTCTCTTTGGAGTTGTTGAACATTTTGAACTAAATGTGTCCCTTGTGCAATAATTGAGTGGAAAAAAATGTTTTACTTCTGTGTTGTTACCTTTCAGGGCTTTTTACATGCTTGTTGCAAAGGCAGCTTTATTTAGGTACAAAAATGTTTTTTCCATATTAAAAAGAAAAAAAAAAACAAACAAATAAACAAACAAAACAAAACCAAAGACAAAACCAGAACCCTCCAAGCAATAAAAATATCAAGATAAGAAATTAAAATATTCTGTGGTTTGGGGCATTTCAATCTCAGAAGACCAAACCAGACATAACTTAAAAGACGCTCGTCAATACTGCCACACATGCTGTCAAGCAACCAAAGCCTGGAAACAGCCACCTGGCTGTACTCAGCTGTCCAGGATATAGAGGATTGGACTGCAAGACTGAATAACAGAGTTACCTAATTAAGAGGCAAATCTATTTGTTGCTTTTGGGTTTTGACAGGATGATGCTCTACTTAATGGCTTTTGTGTATCCCACTGCCTCCCCCTGCATCCTTCAGACTGGCATTTTTGCTGTCCCAGCCTTGTTTTTTGCCATCAGTATAGGTTTCACCTTGTGGAAAGAACCCTGAATGGAGTTGGTTTAGGCTTTTGCATCCTGCCCCTAACCACAGTGGCAGACTTCCCGTGTCCATTTATCTATCCCTGAAAAAATCTGAGAGCTTGCAAATTAATTCACAATCTCAGAAGGACCTTAAGTGTCAAAAGCTTGATGCACTCACTCATTACTCATTCCATTTTAAAGTTTGCCTAACTTTTGCTGTCAACAGTTCTCATTAATGCAGGGAAAGATAAAAAAATACCTTACTTCAATTTGCAAATTCTTAATATTTCTAATATGAATGATTAGGCCCATTTCTATGATGCAATCTAGGAAATAAAAACTTTTATTTCTGTGTAACCTTACATCTCGACATTTTCCTTGCTTCCCTGTTACTCATTATGTTGTTTTAAAGAGGAGGTTATACTGCTGTATTTCAGTGAATTCACTTCTTCACAAAAAAGCAAAACAAACAAAACAACACAAAGAAAAAAGTGATAGAGTCAGAACTATCAAAGGACTTCTTTTTGTAGATGATTTTCTGGTAAAAAGTGGTGGCCATAACCACACAGATAATGCATTTATTTTAGCTCTGATTTCAGCTAACAGAATCTGACAACCTTTTGCATAGTCTCTTGTTCTTAACTGTGCCACAGCTATGACTCTACTTTTATTATATTAGACGTGATCCTAATATATTTTAAACAGCCTAGTAATTACAGTAATGCCCTTAGGCTACTGCTAATTTCAACTTTAGCTTTCATCTAACTTCACTCAAGCATATGTGTGTGTGCGCATGTGAAAAGGAAAACAAATGGAGTCTTCGACAGTTTGTCTATTTAAAACCCTTTGAAAATAATAATTTGTAAAATAATCTGTAGGGTAACTTAGTATATGCAAGCTGCCAATAATCCAACACTATTTCATCAATACTATTTTTCAATAAATAAGTCAAAATGGACCATCTTAGCTACTCAATGTGCTCATATGCTTGCTTTTTCTCAGGGCAAGTATAATAAATTATCAGCAGGGTAGAAACAATGTAATAACAATTCTGGGTAGCAAACTGGACTCTGGTAACATACAAGCTTTTGCTGCTGCTTGACAGCACATATGCTATACGAAAATGAAAAAAAAAATTGAATTTGTGTTCTTCATTTAAGAAACCTTCAGGGATTATTTTTGAAGAAGAAAAAATAAAAAAGGAAAAACAATTCCAAGTCAAGCACCTGGGACAAGTTACTTTGGCCATGATAAACATATGAAGATAAAACTAACTTTTTCTTTTCCTCTCCTTCGTATATTAATGTATACAATACTCGTTTGTTAAAGCAATTACAAATTTCCAAAAGCTTCTTTATCTTTAAAGCTTTATAAAAATAAAAACATGAAAAACAGCTGAAGTGTACTAATTTTTTATACCTAGCTGGTGTTTGCAAAATGCAGTGAGTAATCATCACAAAGTGTATTTGTGCCAGTGGTGTTTGCTTTGTTTTCTGAACAATAACTTGAAAGCTTTTTATGCTTATTGTCCTTTTCACTATCATGTGAAATTATTCACAACAAAGCAAAAGAAATGTGATGTAATGAGGGGAATGTACATACCGTTTCTTTGTTTTCCCTGTCGTTTTAAACACATGGTGTGGTTTTAATTTGTGAGTCTGCCCTCCAACATTATTTTTTTTTACACGATATAAGAAACGGGCTTTCAGAACTGTTTGTGGTTTCCTACATATACAACCTAGGTATGGGTCTGTTTGCTGACTTACAAAGAAAAGTACAGACTCCCTGTGACATTGTTGGATGACTCCTATCTCCCTATGCGAGAAAGGTGTTACATATGTAACTATATATGTAATGAGCTGTCCTGATTTCAGCTGTATCTTAGAGCATCTTAATATCTTTTATAGCAGCCTTACAAGCATCAGTGACCAGAGGGTTAGAGTGAAGAAACCGAGGAGGGAAAAAAAAAAGACAGAAAGGAGAAGGAAGCAACACTACTAATCTCTGGTCACTTTTGGAAATATTTAGGCTTATCTTTCTGAGGTGTAGGCTCAACTTTGGCAATTTAGGGACTTACTCTGTACCAGGAGGGACATGCCCATTTACTTTAACAGAGACTAGTAAGTCACTACTGTAATTTCCTTCAGGTAGTAATTTAGTTGAAGCAGAAGTTGGGAACTGAGAAACATACAATATGCCTACTGGTTTTCTGCTCACATAATCAGTTTATTGATTGAGGTGTAAATATCAAATGAGTACAGACAGACCTCTTTAAAATCTTATCTGTGGTGTCACTGAAATAAAAAGAGACATTTTTACAAAGCTAATACCAAAGGACGTCAAACAGTATGGGTCTGTTATGATTTGTGAAGATGCAAAGGTAAGCAAGCTATCATGTACTTATTTTGAACCTTAAAGAAAAGAAGAATCCTTCCCTCTCTGTCAAAGGTTGAATTAGGCTATAGCTTAAAGACTTTGTAAGCCTTACACACAATTTTAGTTCTTTCTGTCATAGAAACTCTGAAGATAGTGAGAACTCCTATTCATGCCATCCCTGGTCTTCTGCATTGAGCTGTGCTCCAGAATGTGAATAATATATGTGTGTGCATGTACACACATCCAGAGCTTCGTAAAGGTCATTCCAAGGAAAAATGTATTCTTAAACACATGACCTGCCTTGCAATTAGGAATGTATTAGATGACTATTAACTAACATAAGTTTACAGGAATATTATTTTTAGGGTGTTGATTGCCTTAGAACATGGTGTTGAGTGACAAGCCTGTGTCATTAAAATAACCATTAAGAAAACATGGGTGAAAATTCAGAAGGAGACAAACCATGCTTTTCAGATGTCGTTTGAGGATCTCTATATCACATGTGTTTATCATTTTTCACCTTCATAACAGTTCAAAGCCTTTTTTTTTTCATAAGTTATACTATTTGTGTTAGCAAAAAATCTTCCTAATTCACAGAGAGAGGATATTAATGATCTACATTATTTTCCACTTAAAAAGAAAAAAAGTGCCTAAATAACTAGATATATCTCCTGGGGGGGGGGGGGGGAAATAATCTTTATAATTCCTTATATAAGTCAGTTGTTTTGATATCACCACTTTGTGTCACCTGTACCAGACTGCAGATCTGCATTTAAAGCTAGGGGAGGATGATCCTAAAAGATATTTAATATTTCCATCCCATTCAAGAAAATGACAACAATGTTTCTAAATTTGAATAAACACAATTTCATAGGTATATCTTTGGTTCTGTTACGAATTATAGAAATATGTTAAATATGTAATGTTCTTGAGTGGTTCTTTTTTGCTATGGATGGGCTGATACGACACTTGTGGACCAACCCAAATAAATAAATAAATAAAATTGAGATTTGGAATTATCTGCTCCTTTCCCTATTTAAGGAAATCCTTGTGCCAGTTGGAGTATTTTGCTTCAGGTTTTGTTCTGAAAAAAAAAAAAAACAATTTAAAAGTTTCCAAAAAGTTTGCAAATTCTTGTGAATCAAGTGATAAGGATGAAGTATTTCCTGTGGGACACCTGAAGCAATACATCTAAATTATAAGCAATAATATATGCATCAATATAATTTTTAAGTACCTAGGGTCTATATAACATCTGTCAGACTACTTTTTTATAACACCTGTAAGATGACTCCCTCTAAATTGGAGGGATATGGATTTGATGGGTGGACTGTTCAGTGGATGAGGAATTGATTGTATGGATGCATCCAGAGGGTAGTGGGCAATGGCTCAATGTCCAGATGGAGGTTGGTGACAAGTTGTGTTCTGCAGGGGTCCGTACTGGGACTAGTACTGTTTAATAACTTCATCAATGACATAGACAGTGGGATCAAGTGCACCCTCAGCAAGTTTGCAGATGACACCAAGCTGAGTCGTGTGCTTGACACGCCTGAGAGACAGGATGCCATCCAGAGGGACCTGGACAAGCTCGAGAAGTGGGCCTGTGTAAACCTCATGAGGTTCAACAAGGCCAAGGGCAAGGTCCTGCACCTGGGTCGAGGCAACCCCTGGTATCAATACAGGCTGGGGGATGAAGGGATTGAGAGCAGCCCTGCTGAGAAGGACTTGGGGGTAGTGGTGGAGGAAAAGCTGGACATGAGCCAACAATGTGTGCTTGCAGCCCAGAAGGCCAACCATATTCTAGGCTGCATCAAAAGAAGCATGGCCTGCAGGTTGAGGGAGGTGATTCTAACCCTCTACTCCGCTCTGGTGAGATCCCACCTGGAGTACTGCATCCAGCTCTGGACCCCTCAGCATAAGAAAGACATAGACCTGTTTGAGCAGGTCCAGAGGAGGGCTACTAAAATGATCAGGGGGATGGAACACCTCTCCTATGAAGAAAGGCTGAGACAGTTGGGGTTATTCAGCCTGGACAAGAGAAGGCTTTGGGGATACCTTATTGCAGCCTTTCAGTACTTAAAGGGGGCTTATAAGAAAGATGGGGACAAACTTTTTGGCAGGGCCTGTTGCAACAGGACAAGGGGAATGGTTTTAAACTAAAAGAGGGTAGATGTAGACTAGATATAAGGAAGAAATTTTTTACAGTGAGGGTGTTGAAACACTGGAACAGATTGCCCAGAGAAGTAGTAGATGCCCCAACCCTGGCAACATTCAAGGTCAGGCTGGACAGGGCTCTGAGGAGCCTGATCTAATTGAAGATGTCCCTGCCCATGGCAAGGGTGTTGAACTAGATGACCTTTAAAAGTCCCTTCCAATCCAATCTATTCTATGATTCTATGATTTTGTTTTCGTCCATCTTCCTGTGTTTTGTTTATTATGATCTTTTATTTGTTAACACTAACAAATGTGATCTTGTTCCATCTTCATCCATTCAAAAGGATGTTGAATGCATCTTTTGACATTCTTTTTCTTCATGTATGCAGTTGGACTAGGTGAAGGCAGTTACACTAGATGATCTCTGTAGGTCCCTTCTAACTGAACTATTCTATTCTATTTTCTTCTATTCTATTCTAATCTATTCTATTCTATTTTATTCTATTCTATTCTATTTTGTTTTCCCAGGTTTATCCCTTTGATCAAATTATTCCTGTACTAACATCTTCCCATTGTACCCACAGTAAGCTACGCACCCAGATGCCTGTCATAGTCTATTTTGGCCTTAATTGTTATCTCTTAGATGTTAACAAGGTGTGAAAACCCCACTTCTCATCTGTCTTCATCACAACCCATGTAGGTAGCATTTCAAAGACTCCTTAGGGCTTTCTGTCATGATGTACCTCATGCATGGAATAAAATCTTAAACAGTAACATAGACAGCTCATTGGTCATGTTATTTAACCAGACTATCTGGGATATAGAAATGGCAATGACTATAAAACTAGAGTTTTATTAGCTACAGGTTTTTAAAGAGCACATCTCTCCTGCCAAAAATTTAGTCCCCTTTTCACTCCTGGATTCTGATTCCCTGACTGCCTCCGTTGCACAAATATTCCTTCTCTACCCGGCTCTCTTTTTTATTGCAATATCTAGATGCTTCTAAAACAAACCCTGTTTGAAGTTTAAGGATGTGGGGATCACTCTGAGAAAAACAATACAGACAAGACTGCGCTAACCTTGGCTCCTTCTTCTCTACAGTCTTTCAACAGGATTTGTCCCTCAGAGACCCCCACTGCTATCATAGCATCTAGAGCAAGCAATGTATTATTCAGCTTTTACTCTACAAAAACATTACTCTAGCAGGCTATAATTCAGCCCTATGATTATAACACACATGACATTAGGGGAGCACTCTCTCAGAGAGCGGTAGAAGCCCCAGTCTGAATACAAATGCTGTGCAAAGTGGAAATAGCTGAGCTGTTTCAAGTTCACTGTAAGTAATGTGGACATAGAACAATCTGCATCCATTGGCCTAAATGCCAGGGGCAGGCTTTGTAGTGTATTTCACAATGATGCTGTAGGCTGTCTTCCCTCTTTCTTTGCTGTCTAGTGGATCTACCTGCCTAAAAAACCACAAGGACCTGAAGCTGGGGTCCTTAGTATCTGCTGTGGAAGAGCAGCAGGGACAGGAACAGACTGGTGCAGGGGTTTCCTCTAGAAACAGGGAAAGGAAGCGAAGCTTGTGGGTCTCCTAGAAAAAAGATAAATAGATCAAACTGACTTTCAGCTGTGAATTCATGGTTTAAAATCCCCATAACTAGCATTTCTAAGATAAGGCATTAATACCTCCCCTCAATTCCATCTCAAAATCAAATGAAAGAAATGACAGCTTCTTAAAAACTGGATTGTCACAAGCTTGATTCCTTTCTAGAATCAAGTATTGGGTTTTTCTGTTTGGTCAATTTGCTTTTTATTTTAATTCATATTGGAATACATGCATAAAATTCCTATTAATTTTTAGTGGGATTTAGAGCTCTCTGTCCTCTGATTTTTTTTAAATCTTTCCCAAAGTCACTTAAAACCTAACTTTTTTTTTTTCACAGGTTGTTTGGGTGAATGTTTAACTACATAAAGAAAAACATGACTGTGATAATAAACAAAGAAGAGGCATAAATCACAAGAAATGAAAGCAATAATTTGTTTTTACCATATAAAAAAAAATCCTTGCCTTTCTTTGAGTATTACAAATGCAACCTTTGACTAAAATATATTCTTTTTTTGTGCTCTACATAGATGAAGTTCAGGTGTAGCTCGGGGTGGTAGAAATAAATAAATTACAGGGAAAAGATGTTGTGGGCTGTATCCCATGCATACATGTGGTTAAACTTACACAGCAACAGGGTCTATGACATTTCCCTGAAAGGAGCAGGGCAGGGTGAATTATTCAGACGGAAACCCAGCTGACCGAGTCAGACCTTTCAGTGTTTGTTTTTGACAAAAACTTGTTAGATATTCCTGTCTTGACATGAAACACATCACAGTGTAAGTACCACTGCACTGTCACCTAGACATCAGAAATGAGCCTCCACTGGCTCGTAGCAAAATGACTTGATTCTGTCAATTCGTGCTGAAGAACACATCTTTTTTTACCTGTTCAAACCGACCTAAGTTATTTACAATAAGACTTTGTTTCAAAGTATACAACTTGCCTTTTTTTAAAGTTCAGGAACCAGTAGTAGTCTTCTACTTAGAGGTGGTCTTACAGGCATGCAGAAAAAATCAGCCTTTAAAACTAAAAATGTTCAACCAGAATAAATCTGGTATGAAACCCTCTTTTCCAAAAAGACTTCCAATATAAGCCTAGTGGGTAAAGGTCTAGTAAAAGGAGATATACAGTGAGCAGTGCTTGTGCAGTAGATACAATTCTTTGGGGACACATCAGTTTTCTTAAATGTGTAGAGCTCATGCATGATGCATATGCACAGGGATGTCTGGTCATGTGGGAGGCGTAGGCTTAGAGGTGCACGGTCTTTGCGCAAATGCACAGGACTCTATCTAGGCCACTAAGAAAGATGTTTGGATGCTGCTGTCGTATGTAGTTAATAATTTTCACCCTGGTTAGTCCAGAATATAATGTCTCAAAACTATTTTTCAAGGCACATGATTTTTTTTTTTAGCATTATTTTTCATTTTGTTATCCCCCCTAATGTTTTTTTTTTTAACCTTGATCCACCTGGACATGAATAGTCCAGGCTTGATGGCATCTGGATCTAATTAAAAATCATCATTATGTACTGTCTAAATGTTAATGTTACTGGACAGATTTACCAAGGTAATACTTTAGTTCCTCAGTTATCCATCACATTTACTGATATCAGAACAAAAATATTGAAGAGCATAACTATATTCCACTTTTATTGCCTCAGCTGAGATGAAACTACAATAACAGAAGGAACGTTTGTGCTAGTATTAATATTAAAAGACATCAACCTTACACTAATATTTATATTTAATATTAGGAATTGGTAACAGTAATGTCATTTCCAGATGTCTCAACATTTTCCTGTGGCAGAGACCCTTTTCTCTTCTGGAATTATATTCAGAAAGCCCATAAATCATTGACAGGAAATTTGGCCTCTAGAGTAATAATTCATCAGAAACAAGCTGAAGGGTGAACTGAGGCACTTGTGAGATTCACTATATAGTCTTTAATTTATTTGAAAACAGACACTTTTGTCTGCTTGAGGCTCTGTGAATTAGGGTGTGTGTACATTATGAGCAGACAAGGCACTATTTTGCTTATGTTAGGCAAATGCTTATGCTGCCTGTTAGCTACAAAGTAGGAATACATAGAATTTACCCTTCTTTTACAGTGTTTTGAGGATAGGTACAGGTAAAACTTGAAACATGGTGATTATTAGATCCCAAAGAGTTTTATTTCAGTGGGAATTTTGTCTGTACCACCAGTGGAGAACTTGGCTAGCAATTTTATAATATTCTTTGACCAGGAAATCACTTGTTTAAATAAAAGATTTAACATCTGATGATACTGTATCTTTTGGAGTGTTTTTTTCTTTTAGAGTGTTTTTTGTTGTTTGTTTTTTCTTTTTTTTTATTTTTTTCCCTCCAGAAGTCTCAGTGAAACAGTTTATTATGAAGTTTCAAACTTTAGTATGATTTTAAAAGAATAGTAGATACATTGGCTGGATCCATCCCAACTGGAAGATCATTAGCAAGGCAGCAAATGCTACTGTGAATAAGAAACCACTTTAACAAGTCAGAGTTATGAATTTCAGCATTTCAAACCTTCAAAGCCTTTTCTCTATTTTTATTTTTTCATGCTACAGCTACAGTTCTTGATCTGGAGTCAAGGGCAAGTGTAATACAATTTCCCTGGCCTCAAGCATAAAAACTTACTAACAGCAGCATTGTGTCCCTATCATGGAATGCAGTATGTGCGTGTCTCTGCGTATGGATGTAAGTTGACCCAAAAAAAAGATCAAACAAGAAAAGTGTTACTGCAGATGTATTTTTCCTATGGCTAAAAGAGTATCTGTCAAAATGTGATATTCTTGAGCTTTTAATTAAATATTAATATAAAGGGGAAGAAAAGTATCCCACTTAGTTGTTTTCCTCAAGCACTAAATACACACCATGAATGTGTATGCACAAATTATATTATTTTCAAGAAATAGAGTCCATAATATGAATATTTTTTTAAGTGTTCATCTTAAATTTGAACAAATGGGAACAGATGTAGTGGCAATTCTTCTACATCTCGTTAGTCTGCATAATGCCTTGAAGGTTACAGACAAACTTAATTTCAGGCATCCGGTACTCTTAACCTCCTCAACACGCACATTCAATTAAAAGCCCTTCCTTTCCAAGAGCAGCTTTCACAAAAAAATAGATTCACCATGTTATCCTGTGGGTGCCTGAATCAGAGCTGTAAAAGTGCTAAAATGCGTATGACATGCACTGGTATTGCTATATGTAAATATGCCTCAGTACCTTTCCAGTTCAGAGATGGTTTGCTAAAGTACACATGAAATGCTGAAACTCTCAAGCTATGGTATGAAAATATTTAAGCTGTAATTTTCAATTTAGCTTTGGCATAGAATCATTAAAGCATAAATAGGTTAATTATTTAGGTGTATTTTAAGAAGATAAACAAAAAGACAACAAAAATAAATTTTCAATACTGTGTGACTTTCTTTAGTTAAATAAATTGATAAAATAAGAGTGTTATTGCCACTATTCAAAGCAATCAGCTACAAACACTACCTCAAGCTAAATGCAAAGATGGAGAAACTATGCACAGATTGATTCCTATGTTACATAAATTTAGAAATGACTTTGACAAGCTTCTAGCTGAGCCTTACTGGCCGCAGAACAGTCTCAACACTGCAAATCATTATGCATGCAAGATGTTTCACTGAAATCAGCAGGACTCCTCATGTGAGTGCATGCGCTCATTTGCATCAAATATTTGTAGAAGGCAGTTCCTCATTCACATGTTACATGTGATAAAAACATGTTGGCCCCATCTAGAAAATCCATTCATATGGTGGGGCCTCTGCAGATTTGTTATGTTCTGTGAAGTGTTTGACAAGCAGCTAAGTGACCTAGCAATATTTACCTCACATTTGAAGCCTTTCAAACTTTCAGTGAACTTCTGGTTAAAAAAAAAAAAAAAAAAGAAAAAAATAAAAGGGGGAATGCGAGGAGAAGGGGGTATCCAGCAGCACAGCATCCAGGAGACCTAGATTTCAATTCTCACTTTCTCTCACCTCCTCTATTGGAAAAGCTGTCGAGGCAGCTGTTCAGTGTTGCCTGCCGTTGGCCATACAGTAATGACCTCTACACAAATCGGTGGTGGGGTTGATGAGAACCAAATTGCAAATCCCTTCTCAGTCCTTCAGAGTGATAAAGATGGAAGGAGGCTCCCTGGCGGTCTGAGATGTTAGAATTCCTATATTAAAGTCCAGACATTGTGTTTATGACAGAGCTGCTAACGCCTACTATTTTATTGTGAGTCTTGGTATGTGCATTTCCTTTAACATCCCTATCTTGGAATTACGTGATTACTTTTCAGCTTCAACCTTCAGTTACAGAGCAATCCTTTCTGGTTGTACAGCAAAGGTAAAAGCAGGTTCAAGAATATGAAAATGTAAAAAGTTTAATGTTTCAACTTTTTAAAATCTAATTTGCATGAAAACGAATACAGAAACAAGCAACCTTCCCCACCTGTTATTCAAAGCCCCCCCTTGCCCTTAAAATATATACTTAAATATAATTTCTAATCTGATAATGAATGTGACAAAAGTATTATTCTCTTGTTGTTATTTTATATAAAGAGCAAAACCAGAAATTCATATCTCTCTGTCATTCCTTCTTTCTCTGCATTTCTTTATTTCAGGAGCAAAAGCTCCTTTTAAAGGCAGAAACAGTTCCAAATATTTTTATAGTTTGTGCCATTTTATGTTGCTGTATGTAAGGGAGATTCTCTTTATCGGTATTTCTCAGGAAATGGGCTCATCACCCATCAGAAACATTAATCTCAAATTAGGTTCCAATAATCCAGTGTGAGTTTGCAGGCATTTCAAAATTTTTAAACAAGTTGTGATATTATGCAAGTTGCCAAGGGACATTACATTTGAGGAAAGTTTTCATTTTTGAGTGGTGCTTTAACAGTCCAATAATATGTTACACCTCTCCTGACGTACAGTGTTGTGGCAGTACCTATGCAAAATTTATGAACATGACCTGTTTTATTTGATTATATAGAACTACACAGAAGAAAAGCTTTCTTTTTGTGGTAATTGCATTAGCTGTAAGTGATTGAAGAATGGTAGAATTTTGGCTGAAAAAAAATCCCTAAATTTTTACTAAAAACAATTTATAATGAAAAGTCCTTGCAATAAATCAAATTACTTCCTTTTTGGTAGGAGAAAGAAGGTGACTTTTTTGTTTGGGTTTCCTTCAAAAACAGGTACATTTCACTGTGCTGTAAATTTGAAAGAGACAGTCAGAAAATAATAAAAAAAAATCTAAAACCCTAGTTTTATAAAGCAACCACCTTTTTAGAGTTAATGAGATTGATTATGTTTAAAACATTTGGAAATAAGTACCATAGATAAAGTGTTGAAAACTGATATTTATTAATGATTAAGGGCTGCTGAGAAGACATATGAGACTGAATAAAAGGGTTGTGCACCTTACAGTCCTCTAACAGTTCTAACAATGTCATGTACACAAACTAAAGTAGGAGTTAGAATAAAATTAAAAGGAAAACCTTTGTGATTTTCTCGAACTTTTTAACCTATCTTTAAATAATATTTCTATTCTAAAGGGAACTTTACGACCAAAGATAATATTACTATATAGAATCATTCTGGCAAGTGTTATGTTAATGTATACACTGTTTTAACAGAATAACTCAGTAAAATTTCTAGAGGAAGTGTTGAAAGGGAATAAGATATTAATGCTGGTTATTAATTTATACTTCAAATAAGTTTATGTTTGCTAATAAGGATTACAAATGTACTAAGCAAAGTACAAACAGACAGGAAGACATAGACACAGAGACATTCCAGTCCCAGGAATTATTGAGAATCTGTACCCTTCTGTTAAAGTAGTGATAACAGATTTTGCCTTGGTCCATTTTCTATAAAAACTGACCCAAAAAATAATGAAAACAAAAATTATTGTATAATCCCTGAGAATTCTTCTTATTATAGATATATGCTCTATAAATATTCTCTTTTCTAAGTTGAAAGTATAATAGCACAGTATATGATAAGTTCTTATTTTTATTTCCAAACTATATTATTTTTCCAGTCTTGACAAGACGTAGTGCAATTGCCCTCAACTACAGGATAACAGTTGATTCAGTTCTTTTTCCCTCCAAGTTTTTTTCTAAAGAAATGATGGTTTAACAAATGTAAGTAAAATTATTTACTTCACTGTTCAGAATTCCTGAGCTGATATCTAAACCCAAAGGTTTCAGCTTCCAAAATTCTCCCCAAAATGTTCCTTTTTTTAAAATGCAGACATAAGCATCCTTGGGAAAAAACAAAAACAAAACCAAAAACAATCAACCAAAAGCCAACAAAGCTGAACACAGTTTGCATGCTTAAAATATAAATATATTTTGTTTTAAAATAATTGTTTATATATGCGTTGAACTTCTGACAAATGCATATCCTTGTATTCCAAAGTCATAAGCAAACACATATTGTTTATGCATTCATCCCATTTGCTAAATCTCTATAATTCCTGCTGAAATGCACCTGTTGCATCCTGGGGTCCTTCTTCCTCTAATCATTCAGACATGCAGAAGCGGTCCATGGCTTCCTGCCAGCCCAGATGGAGCATCTTTTTTTCCATTAGTAATTAGAACTCAAGAGGAACTGCTCTGTGTTTAAGTCTTACTCCAGTTGAAAGTCATTGAGCCATAGTGAATCTTGAGGCTAAGCTGGGTAGTAAGTACTTCAGGCTACTCTGGTCTAGGCATGATCATTAACACAGGAAAAAAGTGCATGCTTAAGGTGTTTATTTTGCAATGTATTTGCAGACAAGGTTAGTTCTAGACAGGCATCTTTAGAAATATGAAACATAAGTATTTTGAACAGAGGCCTTAATCTTACAGCAGTGCCAGGTGAAGAAATTACTGTCCCCTGCTTGGCTGTCACACCTGTGAAGAAAACATCAGACAAGCTCACAGAAATAGAGGACTGCACCCAGAGTCTTGTGTGCCTGAAAGATGAGCTTAAGCACTGAGCTATAGCCCTTGCTCATATTCCCACTGTCAGAGAAGAAGTAATAGACCTGTTTCTTACACAGCATCTAAGAGAAAAAATGATGATACTAATCTTAACAGAACTCTTCCATTGATTTGAATGGGACCAGAATTTCACCCACCATGTGCTAAAGTTAAAAGAAGAGACTATGTTTATTGTTAGTGAGACCTAGTCTGTATTTGATTCCATACATTGAATTAGTAATTCCTAAAGAGTGAGGTATTAATTATGACAGAGAAAAAAAAAAAAAACAAAACCCAAACAAAACTGAGAGAAATTAACATGAATGTAACAAAGACGATAATTTTTCATACAATATATCTTCAAAATGAGAAATGTTATTGCAAAGATACTTAAATAGTGAGCAAAATTATTTTAAAATCATGGTACAAAGGTAATAAGCCTCTCTCCTTGGTAATCAAACTTAGAACACACAATTACAGCACTGGAATTTCTTGCAAAATGCTCAATATATACCCCTGTCTCAAGTATATTTTAGTGTATAGAAATAAATCAATGTGCTTATACTGGTGAAAGGAGGAGTTGTATCTGTTGACCTGAGGACTACACTTAGTTTGATAATTTCTTAAATCTCTTCAACTAATTTTGTTTTCTTATTTTCCTTTTCATTTAAGAAACACATCTGAAGACATTATGAAAATGAAATTCTTATGTACACAAATGTTTGATTTTATTTCTCTTGTAGATATCAAATAAGACAGTGAAATGACTTCATGAACATCTCTGTGTGCAAAAGTAGGTACAGAATTAAAAGAAATATTCTGAAGTTTAGATAAAAAACCTTTCCTGACAATTAAGAAAACCATGTAGGCAGTTTACATGTTTGAAAACCCTAAGAGGTAGCCATACATTATTATTTCATGAAATTATGGAGGAAGCTCAAAATGATGGGTGTCTTTAGTTCAAGCAATCAGCTTGGACTAGCTGGGTAAAATTAGAACATAAAGATATTACTGATGGTACTTTTGCACAGAAATCTACTGGTTAGGGTATCACACAGGAAATGTTGAAAATTACCTACAGGAGCTGCTTGGCCCAATGAACAGGGCAGAGTCTGATTCAGCTGTGCCCTCCTGCAGCCGACTGGAGGGCTGCAATCCTTCTCTTTAATTAATTCTGTAACAACTGTTCAGTGAAAATAAATTTAACTGAGGGAACAGGCTTTGCGGTCTTTTGTTCCTGGCTGAGTGATTTCACCACTGGGCCATGACTAGGCTTTCAATATCCTCACAACAATCTAATAAAGGAGCAAGATCTTGTTGTCTTATATTGCTGGCATGAAATGGAGTGGAATGGAGGTAAAGCAACTTTCTTAATATCACAGAAGTAATCTGTGGCAAAACCAAGTGCTTGAATCTAGCTCTCCTAATTCCTGTCATATTAACAGCACATCCTCCCTCTTCTTAGAGTATCTGAAAACTCATAAAAGAGTGCTCAGTACAACTGCAGACTAAGCTGGTAACATGCTGTCATGGTTTAACCCCAGCCAGCAACTAAGCTCCACCCAGCCACTCACTCAATCCCCCTCAGTGGGATGGGGGAGAGATCAGAAGGGTAAAAGTGAGAAAACTGGTGGGTTGAGATAAAGACAGTTTAATAGGTAAAGCAAAAGCTGTGCGCACAAGCAAAGCAAAACAAGGAATTCATTCACCACTTCCCATCAGCAGGCAGGCGTTCAGCCATCTCTAGGAAAGCAGGGCTCCATCACGCCTAATGGTTACTTAGGAAGACAAAACACCATCACTCTGAACATCCCCCTCTTCCTTCTTCTTCTCCCATCTTTATATTGCTGAGCATGATGTCATATGGTATGGGATATCCCTTTGGTCAATTGGAGTCAGCTGTCCCATCTGTGTCCCCTCCCAACTTCTTGTGCACCCCCAGCCTGCTCGCTGGTGGGGTGATGTGAGAAGCAGGAAAGGCCTTGACTCCAGGCAAGCATTGCTCAGCAATAACGAAAACATCCCTGTATTATCAACCCTGTTTCCAGCATAAATCCAAAACATAGCCCCATGCTAGCTACTATGAAGAAATTTAACTCTACCCCAGCCAAAACCAGCACAAACAAGAGGAAGGAAATATGTCAACACCTCTGCTTGTACTTTCAAAACAAGAGAAACATTAAAACAAGCAAAATATTGCAAAAATGGTGAAAGAAAAAGTAGTATTGTGAAGAGAAGTCAAGTCTGAGTATCTAAGGTGTTTTTAGCACCAAAGAAAAACCTTTATTTAAGCAAAAAGATGTTAAGGTTGACACTGTCCCTTTAAGCAAGTAGTGTTCTCAATCTAAAAAATCTAATTTCACCCATCAAAACACAGTATTTCAAAAAGTCTGTGTAGAGGAATTATTTGTCATTTTTTTCCGGACTGTCAGCCTGATGAAAGGATTTTTTTGTTTTTCAAGCAATACTCAGACAGCATTACCCAAGTTATTCAAGATGCAAGTAGTGTTTGAAGCTTAAAACACCATGAAAAACATCTATTAAAAATAATTCTGTCTCAATACATTTATCTTCTTCTGGCTATGGGCTTTTAGAAGTGGCACAAAAAGCAGGCAAATATATGATCTTAAAGTAAAGTTCAGTTCCTAAAGTAAGTTCTTTATTACCGCCTTTTTCAATTCCCTTCTGAAGCCCAAATTAAGCCTATACAGAATGTCAGGTGTTCAATTTCTTTCCTAATGTTGTGTCAGTGAATATCACCATGGAGAACAATAATTACTTTCATATATCTGCTTTTGCTTTTAAATAATTTTAGAGATTTTGTTTATATGTTAATCCCAGGAGCAAAAAAAAGGAGGGGAAAAAAAAGTAGAGCTACATGATTCACTATATCCTTCCAAGTAAAAACAGTAGAGTTACATTGCAGTGTTTTCTCCTGTTGGCTACAGCTTTTCAGAATGATCTATAGGTCAAACCCAAAATCTAGCACTCTGTTCTGAAAAAGAAATTAAACTGCATTGTTCTAGAAGAGATATGCCAGGGAATAGCTAAGCCTGACATTTCGTAACATAATATAACCCCAGAAACAAAAATAACAGACCCAATTTAAGAATCAAAGTTCTATTTTCTATTTTTTATGCACTTGAATAAAACCACATATTGCTAGAATATATTAGATATTAGTCCATTTAATAATGTCATGGAAACTCTGTATACCATTTATCTGCTCTTGAGGCCCATCATATTACGATTATATTGAGGAACAGGCCACAGCACTGAGACAAAACTGGGTAATACACCTCTTAGACAAGGCACTGGTAGGTGGCAGAGCCCCTAGCAACAATACAACTTCTTGATCTCATAGTCGTGCTGGAAGATGCCACTGATCATCTTATTACTCAGGAGATATTAGAGAAACCAGAGAGATGAACTGCAAATTTAGCTATGTGATAGCCTAAATCACAGAATCTCAGAATCACAGAATGGTTGAGGTTGGAAGGGACCTCAAGAGGTCAACTGGTCTAACTTCCCTGTTCAAGCAGGGACTCCTAGAATCAGTTGCCCAGGACTGCATCCAGATGGATTTTCAGTATCTTTAAGGATGGAGGCTCCACAACCTCCGGGCAACCTGTGCCAGGGCTCAGTCACCCTCAGAGTAAAAAAGTGTTTCCTGATGCTCAGACAGAAACTGCTGTATTTCAGTTTGTGCCCATTGCCTCTGGGCCTGTCATGGATAACACTGAAAAAAGCCTGGCTCCTTCTTCTTTACACCTTCCCTTTCGGCATTTATACACATTGAATGAGATTCCCCTTGAGCCTTCTCTTCTCCAGGCTGAACAGTCCCAGCGCTCTCAGGCTCTCCTTCTATGACACATGCTCCGGTCCCTTAATGATCGTGGTGGCCCTTTGCTGGACTCTCTCCAGTATGTCCATCTCTCTTTTGTAGAGGAGCTCAGAACTGGACAGAGGACTCCAGGTGTGAACTTATCTGTGCTGAATAGAAGTGAAGTATCACCTCCCTTGACCTGCTGGCAATATTTTGTCTAATGCAGCCCTGGATACCATCAGCCTTCTTTGCAACAAGGGCAAATAGCTGGTGTGCATCAAAGAATCATAGAATCATAG
>VZTQ01008243.1:0-62546 GCA_013400755.1 Pelecanoides urinatrix | reverse complement strand
ATATTGAACCATTGGGCAATCATCATGGAATGAAATTTAACAAGAATAAATGCCAGATTCGGCACCTGGGATGGAGTTACATCAGGCACAAGTATAATTTGGGAGAGGCGTGGCTGAAGACCAGCCCTGCGGAAAGGGACCTGGGGGTCCTGGTTGACAGCAGGCTCAATGTAAGTTAGCAGTGTGCCCTGGCAGCCAAGAGGGCAAACCGCGTCCTGGGGTGCATCAAACACAGCATAGCCAGCCAGTCAAAAGAGGTGATTATCCCATTGTATTCAGCATTGGTGCGGCCTCACCTTGAGTACTGTGTGAAGTTCTGGGCCCCACAATTTAAGGATATGAAGGTAGTCGAATGCATCTAAAGGAAGGCAACAAAGCTGGTGAAAGGGCTGGAAGAAATGTCCTATGAGGAGCGGCTAAGGACTTTAAGTTTGTCTAGTTTGGAGAGAAGGAGGCTGAGGGACAACCTTACTGTTCTCTGCAGCTTCCTGAGGGGGGGAAGCGGAGAGGGAGGTGCTGAGCTCTTCTCCCTGGTATCCAGTGACAGGACTTGTGGGAATCGTTCAAAGCTGCGCCAGAGGAATTCTAGACTGGACATTAGGAAGCATTTCTTTATCGAGAGGGTGGTCAAACACTGGAACAGGCTTCCTAGAGAGGTAGTTGATGCCCCAAACCTGTCAGTGTTTAAGAGGCATTTGGACAATGCCCTTAATAACATGCTTTAGCTTTTGGCCAACCCTGAAGTGGTCAGGCAGTTGGTCTAGATGATCATTGTAGGTCCTTTCCAGCTGAACTATTCTATTCTATTCTATTCTATTCTATTCTATTCTATTCTATTCTATTCTATTCTATTCTATTCTATTCTATTTTGATTATATGGTATCCTGAAAGCTCCCTCATGTCTTCTGCTGTGAAGTTGTGATCTATATTAACAAAGTACCCATAGGGCAGGTTCTCAGGAAGTGAGGCTAGCTGGCACAACAATGTCAATGCTTATGCCAGTACCTTATTTTTTTTCTTCAAAACAGGGTGGCAGTATGAAAACTACTTGTTGCGAACAACTTTTGGAATGGTCTAATTCCCAAATGTGCCTGCAAGTTGCCTGTTTAGCATTCTTCCCATCCGTGGTACAGATATTGTTTTAAAAAGAGATAATTGTGAATAAGTTAGAATCATAGAATCATAGAATCACTAAGGTTGGAAAAGACGTCTAAGATCATTGAGTCCAACCATCAGCTCAACAACACCATGCCTACTAAACCATGTCCCTAAGCACCACATCTACACGTCTTTTAAATAGTTCCAGGGATGGTGACTCCACCGCTTCCCTGGGCAGCCTGTTCCAAGGCCTGACCACTCTTTCAGCAAAGATTTTTTCCCTAAGGTCCAATCTAAACCGCCGTTGGTGCAACTTGAGGCCATTTCCTCTCATCCTAGCACTTGTTACTTGGGAGAAGAGACCAACACTCACCTTACTACAAANGCCCAACTTGGTGTCATCTGCAAGTCGTTAAAGACAGGAGATAAATGTTGTCAAACGTAGCACCTGGAAGTAGCTAAACATCTGGATAGTTAGGCTTTTATAATTAAACAGCTTTTTTATTTACTTTCTCTTTGTTTTTAACTGCATAGGACATGTAACTTTAAACAGTCCCATTTTATAGATTCACATATCTTTTATAAAATTTCATACAGTCTTTAATTTCTTAATTTCTGCTTGCTTCTGTTTTCAAATGGAGAAATGTTCCTTCTGTCAGACTGTTCTTTTGGCTGAAATAACTTCACTTTTGTTGTGAATATCAGAGGTCTGTATTATTAATTAAAATAATCATTAATAATTTAGCTTGTATGTTGCAGGGAAAAAAATGTTCAATTAACATGGCTTAAAGAAATAAGGATAGAAGTTGTTTATTGCTTTATTAACAACACGTAATTAACCAGCAGTCAAGGAACTACACATTCAGAACCAACATCCTAAAAACCTTTCTACAACTCGTTGCAGGAATTTCTAAACCCTCCCCCAGAATCACACAGCAATCACCCCCCATTCCCCAGGGTAGATGCTGGTGCTATAGTTTTTTCTGCATCCCTGATGATCTTTATACCTTACTAATGCACTCGCCAGTGGGAGAGCAACATGATGTCACACACGTACATGTGAGGTGTGGGTCCCCATGTGTCACCCCACTAGCTGGAGTGCAGCTGCTTATGGCAGCTTAGAGGCAGGCTGCTGTGCCCAACATGGGTGGGGGTTGAAGTGCCACGGAGTGGCTTCTGGCAGTGTCAAACCAGGTCTGACTGCTGTTCAGACATCCTCTTCTCACTCCAAAGGCTGCCCCACAACACAAATTGTCAGGCTTCTTTCATACTTCCTTTCAAGCTGACTCTCTCTTCTCAAAAATCTCCTGCTAAACTCCTGGAGAGTTTAGTTACTGCATGGTGGTCATCTTAAGAAAACTTCTTTATGGTAAATTTCCCTGCAGTGTTACCACTTTTGGGACAAAAAAATCTCTCAGGAAGCTTTGGGTATTTCCCCTCATATAGTTGAGCTTTTCTGGAGTGAAAAACAACAACTGTTCAAAGTTACTTCTTGGTAGCAAAGATGGCATTTGATATTTTAAAAATACACGGATGTTTAAAAACACAAAGGAGTTATAGGTCTTTTTTGCTTTTCAAACTAGAGAGGATGTGATTCCGAGCAATCTTGCCCTTTGTAGTAACTAATACTTCTAGCTCTAGAGATAAGATATATTTAATCTAACTTTATATGTGTACGCTACAGACATATGAGTCTAAGCTAGATTTCTTACACCCCCTTATCATCTAAAAGGTCACTTTTAGGGTGTGATTCTTCTGATCTATCTTAAATGCCTAGTTTAGGATAAGATGCATCCTCTTCTGCCAGTGTCCATTTCACTTGACTTAGTACAAATGGATCCTCTGCAGTTGACTGGCTCTGGTACAGATGTCTAAACAAAAGATTTCTTTAAATTTTTTTTGTCTTATCCTGGATATCCCTGAACAGTCCCTACTCCCAGCTAAACTAACCTCCATAACAAAGATGTAAACAATGAATATAGACTATTTAAACAACTATTTAATTTATTTAGACCGCTAACCTAGTTTAGTAGTAAGAGAAAAAAAGTGGTTCTGAAAACCACAAGAAGCAAGGGGGAATGGGAAGCGAAATCAGGTCTGCATAACACGTAGGAGTTTTTATAAAGAGTGACTAATGATGTAGGGGAGAGGAGAGAAGAAAACATTATAAAAGAAAGTTTCAGCTTGACCTCACCAAAGATCAGTATTGGGACTCCCCTACAACATCACACAGATCTGGTCAAATGTCACTCAGTCAGAGCTTTCCTTCCTCCTAGTAAACATGGGGTGATCTGATGTACCCTGTCCTTGTTGATAATAAAAACACTGTTTCTGTAAGGGTTCCCTTGTCTGCTTCTTGAAAAGCCCAAATAACAAGTGAACTGAAAGTATTCCCTCAGTTGGCTGGCCATGACATGAGTAGGAACTGACACCAGTTGGTATGCAATTATGTGATTCAGTTGTCTAAATATAGATATTTATAGGCACCTTGATCTTTTCTAGTTGCCCAAACATAGGTGTTTAGTGCCATTTGAGATATCCTATGGTAAGGTATCAATGACATCTAGATCGGGCTACATATTGCTAAAATAGCATATGGAACATATGGGAGACCCATGTGCTTCAGAAATAAAGTTTGAGGCCAGGTAGGAATTGGAATCTCTAAATGACTTTAGTAACCTCTATTTTGGCAGCTATATTGTCTCTCAAGTGCTTATTTCTCCTCATTGATTTTTAGGGGATTCTGGTTGATCAGCACTACTTTTGATCAAACAAATCCCACCAACATAATTTTGTCTGTAATGTTATATTTTTGTGCTTTGAAAGGACAAATTTCAAATTTCTTCTAAACACCCAGCCTGAGTGGGAATAGAAACAACAATGCCTCTTGGAGCATTGAATGTTGCACAGTAAGTAGATGTGGTGAGGGATTTATAGACACATGTTGTTTCTGGTTTGATGAAAACATCTCTGTCACTCTGTAAATATAATAAAATAATGTTTACATTTGCAAAATTTTTCTCCTTGGTCTGGCTATTCTAAATTTTAATTTAAAGATACAAAGTTGTTTGGTTAGTAAGACCAAACTTCCCTCCTACTTCTGAAAGATACCTTATATTTATCTCCTATTCTGTCCTGGCACAACAGAGGCATGATCCAAAGTTTGAGTAATACTGGCTACATTTGTGCTTCTGAGAGTGATCCCTTTTCCCCAGGCCAAGTGGTGCAAAGGAGCTAATCTCCACACTGCTTAGAGTGTAGTTCCTATGAACTATAGAATGACCATATCCCTATGACACAGAAATTAAAATGACTTCTCTGGTATCCTAAAAAATAAATCCTTATTTTATGTGAGGCTATTGCCAGTTGTTTCTGAACGTGCTGTTAAGGCATGTGTATTTGATAGAGCCAGGACAGTGCTAGATGACTATGTAGGGTGGAAGGAACCGTTCCTTATACAGCCCTGCCTATATGTATACTTGAAGTAAACTGTTCCCAGAAGCGCAGCCACATTTTATTGTGGGAGAAAACCACTCAGTTCACTATGAGGAACAGTCCTGAACATTATTGATCAGAAAAGCAGGATCCAGAAGTTGACCTGAAAGCTAAATATATGAGACCATAGTACTCCACACCTTCACACACACATCCTGCTCACTCCAGCCCATGCCTTCAATAAAAAAAAAATCTTACAATTTTATCTCCTATCACAGAAGAAAACCCAGGACCAATAGGCATATAGTATGATCACAGACAATCTTCTTCAGGGAAGCCTATATTTGAACAGAAAGGAGAGAAGCCAGTCCTAGGTTTCATGTCAATGTGCTTTTTTATTACTACTATTAAGCAGTATCAACACAACCATTCTGATAAAACATAACTCTGGAAAACAACCAAGAACATACCAGGACCTTTGCTGGAATCATAGAATCATAGAATCATATGGAAAAGACCTCTAAGGTCATCGAGTCCAACTGTCAACCCAACACCCCCGTGCCCACTAAACCATGTCCCTAAGCACCTCATCTACACGTCTTTTAAATACCTCCAGGGATGGTGATTCCACCACTTCCCTGGGCAGCCTGTTCCAAGGCCTGACCACTCTTTCAGTAAAGAATTTTTTCCTTGGAGCTTAGCTGCCTTTATTCAAGCTCATATCATGTAGCTATGCAGCTCTGGATCAGACACGAAAAGAGCTGTGTGAGAAAGAGCTGTGAGAAGCCTCATCATTGGACCCTCTTCTTTCAGAAGTTTTTTAAGGTTAGACTCTCACTCTTGGTCCTTACCGGAGCTATATTGCAACCATGCCAGTGCTTGGCCTTGTATCTTACTGATTTAGATCCTTACAGGGATCTTTACACATACCTTGGACCTGGTACAGATTGGCCTGACAACCTGTTGTCAGCTGTTGGCTGACCCCGGTAACCAGCACCAGACCTGCTCTGCTCTTCTTGTTCAGGTGCTGTGGGTCTGTGTCCCTGTCGCTGAGGGCACTGCCCTGTCTGTCACCCTTGGCTCCTGGCTCTCCACCCCTTCTGGAGCAGGTCACTGCTGTGCTTTTGTCTGGCACAAAAGGATTTGCAAGTTTGAAGGTTGCACAGTGAAGAGACAGATCACAACCAGGGTTTATTAAAACATTTTTTTATTAATTAAGCTGTTATTAAGTTTGTCAAGCTGCTATGATTTATAGCAATAACTATTAAAACAGTACGTCCAACTACTCCTTCACACAGTTCACACACACATTCACTCATAGTAATGTGTCTGGAGCATCAGTTGAGAGGTCAACCCCAGCAGTTTACTCAGGTGCCAAGGGTCACACCAATGTGCCACTAGTTTCTTGATAAGTGGTTGGAAAGTCCCCCTATGGGTCCTATGTTTTATCAAGCATGTATGTAGGAATCTGTAGTCTCTGTCTACATACAGCAGCCACTGCCTCTTGGAGGTGGTCAGTGCTATAGAACAATTTGTTGAGGTGAATGTATGTTGGTGGTCTTGGACACATTCAGCTTCTTATTGGTGTCCTGACTATGTCAGTGCTTGCAGTTTCAAAAGGATTGCCAGTTTCTGGGAGACTTTTACACATTAAAGCTCAGCACATATTTTTTCTTTCTTCAGCCTGCTCTTTTTTGGTAACTTTTTCTCCATCAGCTCCCATACGCACACATAAGCACACCCATAAACACCTTCAAACACAGAAAAAGAACAGATTTTCATCCAATGGACCTAGCTAACAAAAGGTTTTTCTGGTACGTGGACAAGTGATTGCAAGGCAACAGACATCCAACATCATGGAAAAAATAGGAAATGGAAACAAAAGCTAAACAGCTTTACCTTGGACATATCTGATGATCAAAGAAATCATCTCTGATCTAATATACTGCAAATTTTTTTCAGGCACTGGAATTAAAAGAGAATATTATTCCTATAAAACTAGAAAGGTCAGAGAGAAACCTGCTGCTTGAATGCTACCCTGACAAATATAACCTCCTCAGGGCAAGAGTTTAACTTTTGGAAAATACTTGCATCCTTTTATTTGTAAAATCATCATTCTTTGTACAGTGTGTTTGTGGTTCATCCCTTTCATCTCACTGTTGGTCGACTTTTTTTGTTAAACTGCTCTGTTACTCCCCATTTCCTGCCCAGCCATGAGAAATAATACATTAGACAAAGCTTTCAATGTAGGAACTTGAGTATTATTTTTATTCACAACGTTGTTGTCATGCTTAGCTGAGCTACTGTTTTGACTTCATTAACACTGAATGTAAATGGATATATGATACTGTAAAGAATAAATGAACAAGTTTCTTCTTGTGAGATGTTAAACTGTATCATATCATATATATTTTAAAAAGTGTCTGCATTACTTAAGACATGCTCTTCTTTGGAACATTTATGGACATACAATTTATTGAAAAAAGAGTATCTGCAGGATCTGAATCAAAATGAAATCAACTCCTTCCAAACATGATTAAACAGACTGCGCAAATGTCCCCCCAGCCCCTGAAAAGAAACAGGGTTTTTTTTGTTATTATCATTCTTCCTTTTAGTGCTCACATTATTATGATTCCCTTTTCTTGTGTGTATCATGAGAAAGAGAAACATATCAATAAGGTAAGAGCAGTGTCCTATATATTTCAGAAACAGTATTTTCTTCATATATACTATTCAACAGCAAATTCACTGTTTAACCACAAAAATAGCATGCAGGAAATAGAGCTACTGTTAATAATCCTATTTCATGAATATCAGTTTCTTGGTTCTTTTCCTTGATTATTTCCGTAGGTCAGAGTTAGCCCCGATCTATTACTTTGCAACACCCACAAATAATACTTTTATTACAACAAATTTCCTGGTAGACATAGTTAAGCATTTTCCATACTGTTTTTCATCCCAGATAATTTGATCACTGTAGGGCATGTCTAAGTTGTGCATAATTTTACAAGCTTTGAACAAGGAAATTTACATGACAGAAAGCAATTTTGCCTTAAAAAGCTATTAAAAAGAAATAAGATGCAGTAACAAAACATTGCCAGATTGTTTATTAAAGGACAGTGAAGGAAATTGAAAAAGAAACCGTTTATGCACTTTGGTGTACATTCCTTCCTCACATACTTTCGGTCACACTGAAGTGAGACTGAATCAGTGCACACTGCTTATTCAGTTTCGTGTGTCAGGTAGAACGTAGCAGGGGGTGAAATGAATTAATCTTTCTGTCTTCAAGTGAACTAAAAGCAATTTTAGTCTTCCCATGTGGTCACTTGAGGTGCTTGTCATGTTCAAGCTAATGATATCAGGCACCCTCAGATTGTTTAAGTATTCATGAAGTAATTAAATTCTCATTAACATATAAATAAAAGAAAACTGAAAACAAGTTTAGGAGGCACCTAACATCTGTTCTAATGCTTTTAAGTATTAAAATATGCCACATAGAGAAGGAAAAGTGCATTCTGTTAAGGGAAGTATGTTGCATAGATTATTTATAGAAACTGTAATTAAACTGATTTGGCATATTAAGTAAAGTTAACAGCAAAGCATTATTTAGGTATTTCATGTGTCTCTGCCATCTAAATAAGGAATTAAAAATAGGAAAGGGAGAAGTAAAATTAATTTTTGTTTGTTCTGAGATCCAGATAAAATTACAAGAACAATTGAAATATTACTCCTTTAAAATTAGAGAAATATAATATCTCCCACTGCAGGCATACTTCTATCTTCTCACTCAAAATACATTGATTTTCTTGAATAATAAAATGTTACTGACATTTGAAAAAAAAACAAACCAACAGTTCTACACAATGACTCATGAGTTAACCATTACGTGTCTTTGAACTGAGTTTAACACATAATTCTATCATACGATTTGAGACTTTAGTTCAGACACAACCTTACAGCCTAAAATGAATTTGTCCTTGTAACATTAAACAATTTACTCCTTCACATATGTTTTTTTTTCCTAAAAAATATTAGAACAAATGTATTTTATCTTTGAGCAGCATGTGTGCCCGCTGTTCCATACTATGCCACTGCAGTCTTCTGTATGATAGAAATAGCCAAATAAACTTTAATAATCTTGAACCATAGTTTGAGATTGATAGGCTGGAAAATGGCAAAAGAGGTAGGAGAATCTTTGATAGAAGAATCTTCAGAATAAGTTAAAATAACCATTTAATCAAACAGAAGCAGCTATGGAAGAATGCCTTTCTTAGAGGTAAACCTTTCAAATATATCTTTCAAGTGCAATATACAGAATCGATTGTGTTCTTTTCTCTTTGTTACAACCTCTGTCTTGTTTTTTTGTAACCTATATTAAAATGTGTTCCATAGTGGTATTAATTAATTTTTCTCTTATTGACATAGTAAAAAGTATATTAAAAATATGCTTGTATAGCCCTTATTCTTAATAAAGTGGAATGTATAACCTGAGAAATTTAATATTTTTTACATTTTATTTTAAACCATTCATTTAAAAAAGCAGTATTTCATGACTTATTCAAATTCTGCATGCCTACCACAGTTTCTCCTTGCTGTGATGTCTACTGAGGGAAACATATGCCAATTACGCAATGTGTTTGGTGCATGCTGAAAAGGATGTATTGCGAAAAAGGGCACATAGACCTACCTGAAAGAAAAAGATAAACCTATTTTTTCTGGTTTTAACTGTGGCAAACAAAAGAGAAGTAATTTAAAAATAGCTGGAGTCAGCTATCATTATATACATACGCAGCTATTGTTCTTTTATGAAGAGTGCTATTCACCACTGGCAACAACAGTTACAAACAATAAGTGAAAGTATTCTCCTCTTTATTTGGTTCAAAACCTGTTGGTCAACTCATATTCAGTACCAGACAACTGTTATGATTAGCGGAGAATAATATTTTCTTAGGCATTATTACTGTGAAAAGATACCACGTGCTAATACAACATCAGAAAAAATTATATACTCCTGTTTGTCCAAAACTCATACTTCAATGAAGACACTAACTGAATCCTGGATAACTGCAATCTTATACTGGTAAAAACTCATGAAAAATTAATTTGGTGACTTGTGAAACAGGAACTAAGACTCAGTTCCTACTTGCCTACAGGACAAGGAAATTAAACATTACAAGGCTTACTTCAGAGAATGTCTGCCCCAGAGCAATTATCTGTGCTTATCTAGGTATCCCTACTGATCTTAGATTACCTCACAAAACACGAGAGAAATATTGCCTACTCTAATCTTTTTAGGAACCTGAAGATGGGGAGCAAACTGATGAAGTCTAAATCTGTATGAATATAAAGCACCAATATTGGTATAAGCTCTTTTATGTGGGGATGGGTAGTGAGCATGCTGTTGCATGTAGTACTGGTTCTAAATTACAGCTTATATTTTATTAATATCAGTCAAAACACTATTTTAGTGATCTTCATGAATAGGCTTTCATTCAAAACTAAGGAGTGGTCATTCCAGTGTTGAGTTCTGATGGAGAAAATATGGTAGGTTCAATACTTGTTGTCCATATTGGATAGGTTTCATAAAAATGCTACCAGTATCATTAAATAAAGACATATTGGTATATATTAAAAAATGGTTTAGCCATATTGCTGTCTGGAAACAAAGCAGAGTCTAGAGAATTTACAACTCTCTCTGGCAAAAAATGTTCTCAGTTGAGTTTGCTATTAAAGACTCACCTGTCTCTTCAGTGCATCTTCTACTGCCAGATACAGTTACGTTGAACTTTACAGTGACCAAAAGGGAAGTCATCAGTAGATCAAACTGATTATTCAATCATACATGTACTTTGCTAAATAAAAAAAAAAGCCAGACCTCAAAGGCTCACTTTACTGTCTACACTGTACTTATAAGCTCATACCCTGGCTGTGTTTTGGACAACTCCAAATTTCTCTGAGATATATAATTTCCAGAGTGAAGTAGCTTTATGCATGTGAATGAAGCTACTCCACACCACATGTCTTCAAGGTCATGACAATATTTTTTATTGCTGAAATTGCACTACTGTTTCATTCTGAAATAGAACAAGGTGTGGCAACATATACAAACCTTTCAACATTTCTCCTTGAAAGGCATCCTTGGACCAATTTTAAGGGCATTGCATTCACATAAACAATAATCTTCATTTTTTCAAGCAGAAAACATGCAGATATCAAATGTTTCATTTAATTTTCGCTATCAGTTTAAATAATTGGTCTAACTTTAGATTCAAAGTGTATTCAATTGGCATGAACTCTCATGAATCAAAAAGTAAAAATATTATTCATTGTGTAACTGAAGAGTAGAACCACTTAGCTCCATACAGTTCTGTAAATATTTGCAGTTCTTTCTCTTAAAAAATTTGAAAGAGAAGGAGAATTAGCTTATGGCTTTTGAACCTCAAATCCATGGTATCAATTACTGATGAAACAACCATTGTTTTAGAATTATTCAGGAGCAGTACACTAATTTGCTTTCATACTGTCTAATGGAGCTACAGAGTAAATTAGAATGAGGAGGAAAAAATATACATAAGGCAGTGATGGATGACGTTTGCACTATGATCAAGCACAGGATCTATCCAGATACTAGTAATGACAATCATTTTATTCTGATAACTTTCACATAATTGCCCTGGCCTTGTGGACGACAGAATAAGACAATACAGTAAAAAGTAATTTTTCTCACCTTCATCAATAATATTTTTTAAGGATAACAGGGAATATGAGAGACATAGCTTGCATGCTTTTTTCCCTGAGTGTTTAGTTGTTAACCAGATGTCAAACTAACATTTGTTTAGTATTTGCAAATAGTATAACAGAATTAAAAATTTTAGGAAGGTTATTGAACCATCACTATGGGTTTTTTTATAAAAGACTGGGAGTGATCAGCTGTACTTATGCTCCTTTTGAGAATAGAACCAGTAACAATGACTTAACTAGTTATGATTAAAGTAAGGCATATAGTTTTATCCTTTTTGTCACAGTATTCTTTTCTAATTTTGTATAAATCACTAAGAGCAAAGCATTCGAAGTGCTTAAAATTAAGCACCTACATTCACATTTGATCCAATGGAAGTCTTTGTGTACAGTGGATAATTGGTTTCAAATGTCCAACGTAAAGAATGATGGGGCAGTCAATCGTCTTTGTATCTGAAAAGGATTACTACCTGAAATACTAACCATACTAGTCCCATATGATTCTTGTATTTCTTTCACATTGATCATGCATATATTCACACATTCTGCACAGTCTCAGTGGAAAGGAAAAAGGACAGTGGCAGGGAAAGTCTTGATAAAGTTATTCCTCTGCTTGCTTATTTTTTCAGTTTGGATCATGATTTTTCAAGTTACTCATATTAACAATCCTATTACATGACCAACCTGTGCTGGCTACATACTTATCTCCACATCTTGGCTTTCTATAGCTAGATTATCTCCCAGTTGAAAGGGGAAAAAAAAAAAAAAGATAATTAAACAAGATTAGGTCCATTAATAACATTTGTGCACCACTACCTAACTTCAGATACTGAAAGAACTTTGAGAATAGTAGTTTAACTCGATGAGTTAAGATGCCAGAAACTGAGGCAGGGTTGGAGCTCAATAATCTGGATTGCTGCTTACGACCTGGTGAAATTAAGCTTCTGAGTCTCAATTTGACCAGCATTTAAGAACATTTGCCACATTCCTGAGCGTACCCCCTACTTCTAGGTGTTTGGCTGTCTGAGCCCAAGGTCAGTTTCTTTGTAGATAATAGCTGTTGTGAAAAAGAAAAAAAAAAACACCACAAAACCAAAAAAAGCTAGAAGTGAGGGCTTGCCTCTCCTTCACGAGCTGCTTGAAGCTGAGGCTCTCCTTTTTGGCCCCACTTGTGCCACATTGCAGGTGTGCCACATGTATGTCAAAGCCTGGTCTTGTACCCTCTCAACCCCAACCCTGATCTTGACTTTCTGACATGGCTTCCTGGCTTGCCAGGTGATCAGTGGTCTGTACCTGACCCTGAACTCTGTCTCTGGACCTGATCCTGAGCTGGATTTGCTGACTTACTGTCTTGACTCCTTGTCAGTGAGGCCACTGCTCTGCCCATATCTTTTCACCTTCGGGTCCCAGCTCCCTCACGGACATCCTGCCCTTGCTGGTCCCTCACAGGACTAGGATCTTCTCACTATGGACAACGCGTAACAAGGGTCATTGTTTTGCCCAGTTTATTTGGTGGTAGGGAGCAGACATTTTTCTTTCACTACATCAGAGACTCTTTTGTTCTCTCTTCTTTCTTATCACAAGCCTGGCAGTCCCTTGAAACCCATAGCAAAGTACCAAAACCAACTCCTGACTATGATTATATCTATTTAGACAATGAAGTTCTCAGCTTCCCTGAAGTACCTTTATTTGCTTTGTGTCCATCTGTAAAAGTCCCTCTTTCATGTAAACTTCAGTTTTGGAGTGGTTGCTCCAGGCTGTCAGGCGATTCTAACACGAACTGGAGTCCTGGCTAACCGGGGCACACGTGGGAGGGGTGTTGCACATCACCTCTTCCTCCAAACTCATCTTCAGTTTCAAATTCAGTGTTGGAATCCACACTGGGATCAAATGGATATAAACTTATCCAGTGAGGAAAAAAAAGCACATAAATTAATTGTTTTAGAGAGAGAGCATTTTAAAAACAAAACAAAACAAAACAAAACAAAACAAAACAAAACAAAACCAAAACAAAACAAAACAAAACAAACCTGTAAGCAAGATAATTCTTCCCAAAAAGGGTTACTTTTCACTTATAGAATATTTAAACTAATCAGTCAAAAACAAATACATGTAGCTCAGTTGTCCACACTAGTGACACCAAAATGGCTAACAATCAAAATAAATGTGAGATAATGGAACATCAGTAGAGCAGATTCACAAAAATTGTTTTATTCTATTTTAAGTAATGAATGCATTTTTCACCAATTACCAAGACAAGACTGGGTACATTCTTGAAAGGGATTTTAAGCTCAAACACAAAGTGTGGGGATAAATAATAGAGCAATTTTATGAACTATGCTATATAGGCAGTCAGAATAAATGGTTTAATATTCCCTTCTGGCCTTAGAAGAAGTTTGTCTGTCAAAATCTGTATAAACTAAAGTAACTTCATAAATTATTTCCAAATTTTTAGAAATCATTAGATAATTAAATAAGTGCATAGGATAATTAAACAGTATCAGGTAATCTGATCAGGTCTTCTCTCCATTTCACTGGCAAAAATTTACGATAATAGACTTTCTCACAGTTTCTAATATATTGTTGTTTCTTCTCTGATCATGAAAGAGAGGGAAAAGTTCATATATTCAATATTTTCACAAGATATTAACAGACTCCACTACTGGAACACTTCTTATCTTAAATGTCATCTTCATTAACCTAACAAGTCATTACAGAATAAAACAAAACGATTTTTTAAAAATTGTTCATTCTTACAAAAGCTTGTTTAATTTCACCCTGTTTCTCTGAGGCTCTAGATAATATTACAATATCTTAGCAATTACAGAGCTATTGTATATCAGGGGATATTGTAAAGATTTAAACCCAAAATAGCCCATGAGGCGTAGCATAAGATCAGAGAGAAATATAATCACAAAAATATCTAAATGATGAGCAATAGTACTTTGGATTTTTTTTAAAGAAAGGTATTTATGTTTTATCAGGAAAATTGAATGAAAAAATGATAAAGTAGAGTCAGTGAGGACAAACATATCTTTATAATTTGTTTATATTTCTTTGAGACATTCTATGAATAGATTTATTGACCTTCATCCACACGTCTCTAGCAGTACACAGAGTAGTCCTAAGAAGTGAGGTAAGTAAAGGTAAGACAAGCATGAGAGGAGTGCAAATTTCTTTGTGATGCATATAATTCTCAAAGCAATCAACCAAAAAATGCCAAGACTGGTACAGAATTGGACAGAAATTCACACATCCTGTTCACTCTTACTAAGACAATTGGACAGAAAATCTATTCTACATCTTATGCACATAAATGAAGGAGAAAAATTAAATGTAAATTGTATTTAGTTAAGGTCACAGAACCAAAATAAACCTTAAAGCATGATGCTTTTTATTGTTGATTACTTCCTGCACAGCAAAAGCATGGCCAATAATTTTTCTACCAGGAATTTGACAATTTCTTGTTTTTATCTTATGTCACTGGAGGCAGTCTTTATTATTCCTTTTTCTCTTGGAGTTGTATAATGTGGTTTTTTTTCCTTTTTACTTTTTCTTTTTTTTTTACTAGTCTATTTGTATAAGTCTTAGCTGGGGATATTCTGAAAATATTCATTTTAACCTTTAAATAAATGATATCTTGATTTAATTACTATGAGAAAAATATCTCTTTTAGGTATTAAAAGTTTGTTCATACATGCCATATACCACAATATTCTGAAACTATCTTTGATTTTCATACAATTCTTTGATTTTATATAAAGTAAAATTAAACACTTTTAAAATTATCTATTCTTTTAATGTATTAATGAAGAAAAATTCTTCATTATTGATGTTGTATAACCCTAGCTCAACCTATAACAAATGAGATAAAATTATTGTAGAATCATAATTGGAAAGGACCTTGCAATGTCATCTATATTGGAACTATATCTGAATATATGTATGTTTGGTTTTTTCACCTATATTCTCTTATAATGTTGTATTAATCAAAATAAAATTACATGTAAAACGTACTATGGATCTGAATGATTTAAAAAGGGAATTAGAGACATATTGTGCCTAAGTATTTGAATAAATGAATGGAAGTTTTGGAATTCTTTTAGGGGAAAAAAATCCCTTCACTTTCTGGTTGCTAAGAATATAAGTTATATCTGTTAGAGTAAGGATCAAACATCAGTTTTCTCACTTTTCTTAGGATGAATAGTATGATCAGCGCTATTTAACTGAAGTTCTTTTACATTACACAACAAATACTTCCCATGGACAACACACACAGTCAAAAGGAAAAATACTGTCATTTCAGTTTGTTCAGTTTATAAGTTTATAAAGGTACACAGAATCTGCTAATAGTAGAAAAAAACTGGTTTAGGACTTTTCACTGATCTGTAGTTTCTGGATGATTCTGGGAGGGAGTATGGTTTTTTGACTGTAAAACAGAACTTGTGTATATAGGAAGCTGATCTATATCTCCTGGTATGGCTTTTAGAGACAACTGAATTGATCTTCTTTATTAAGGATGACTTTGATATACTTTTATTATGCTATTTTATTTACATGTTATGTTATTATTTTCATATGAATACTTCAGCTATATTGGATTTATGCTACAGGGACATACATTATCATCTAACAGTCTACCAGTATATGTCAATGATTCTTGCAAAGAGATTTCTTGCTCCCAAATCCAGTAAGGGTAATTTCACACTTTGCTTAAATTTTAGGGCAAACCACTACCTAAAGTTAGGAATCCCTCATTTCATTGATGCAAGCAGTTCCTTTTCTATAAACACTTACTTTCTAAAATTTATTGTAAAATATATTCTTCAGAATACTGAAATTGTTAATGGAGTTTACTGACACATAGATCAACTTTCTATTAAAAAAAAGCTTTCTTGAAAACAGCCACACAAACAGCTACTGAGTGCTCTGACAGTAACAGAAGAGAAAATATAAAACTAATTTTCCCATTCTGCTGGAGGATATTTTTAGTTGCACAAACAAACAGCTTTACTGTCTGTCTCTTCTATAGAGTTAGAACAAAATGTTAGAATGTATTTATCAATCATACACTAGATACATTTCTAGTGGACCAAAGGAAGGAATAAAAGGAAGCTGAATGGTAGTAATCCATATAAAGGAAGAATCAGGTCATTTTCCCAACAAGATACTATGAAATAAAGGTGTCAAAAAATTTGTGCCAAGATAAAACTCACTGCAGTCATAACTGGTATATTTATTTTAGCAATTGTGAATAGCAAGGACAACAATATCCCTTCACTCCCCCGCAAAAAAAAAAAAAAAAATCACTCTCAACTTGTACCATTATTCATATCATTCCCACGATTTTATTCTACTAGTACCTCAAAAGCAGCCAACCTTTTAAGTGTTATTAGACTTTATTACTTCAATAAACCACACGCATTTTGGATGCCTGATTTTTTTTAATTCTTACTCCTTTTACATCACAGATGGATGAAAATGGAGACAAATGTTATAATTATTCATTCCTAATAGGATTTTAACAATTTAGAGTTAGTTCCTTCAGTTTCACTTCACCTGTTGTATACCATCAGTTAATGCAAGCATTACAAAACCCAGAAAACTCAATCAATAGATTCTTCATTTTATTTTCATTGCTTGTCCGTGTGCATACATGTTTTTAAAGGGGTGAAACTAATTTTATATTTAATATTAATTTAATATTAACAGTTTGTGTTCATAGTCATTATGCTGAACTATGCTGCCTTTATGGGCTATGAAATGTTCAGCACGGAGATGTTTAAATTTCTCTTCTTGCTTGCAAGTAGAAACTTTTGTACGCTTAGCAAAGCACTGATCACATGCATGTCAGCATGGCACAGCACTGACAAGCAAAGAAAGTCTATAATCTAGTATATAAAGAATTTTGCAGGCAGATAGATGTTGTGAGTTTAAATTCCCTTGGAGTAAAGACTTTAGAATGAAGGAGTGCTGCGACCAGGGTGCATATACTACATCTGGCAAATATTCTGTAGCACAGAAGGGTAATTTATGAAATTAAGAGTAATGGTAGCAGGTGAATACTTTGAAATACAAAACTACAGTAGGGTTTTTCTTTAGGATCTATATAACAACACTGAAAAGGAGATTTATCTCCTACTCTGTTATTATTACATTCTCCTTCACTGATAGATTATGCCAGTATTCTTACATCTTTTACATTTTGTACGGAACACAGCATGTATTTACTGAAATAAATGAAGTCGTATTTTTGCGGCATGACTCTTCCCTGACATTACGGAGAGCAAAAAGTCAGCTATATATGATAATATTAATGCTTCAATAAAAAGAGTTTTAAATGAATAGAGTAGATATAATTATTTCATCAGCTAATAAAATGTTGGTTTGTAATGAGTTCATTTTTGCAAAAGAGATGTAACAATACCTATGTTTACATTGCTTTACACTCAGACTTTAAAAGGGCTTTTGTGCTTTCTCTCCTTCTCTTTTTCAAAAAAAATTTAAAATATCTTATTTTTGCAGAAGATCCTTAGAATTTTATAAAATTAAACCCCTCAGGCTGTAGGAATATCCTTTTTTTCCCCTGTGAAATGGCATTCATATTTTGCTGAGATGTAAAACATCAATAACTAGGCTGTAACCAAACTTACTCACACTAGTACCAGAAAGGCATAAACTAGTTGTCACTTAAGTTCCTCAAGAAAAAGATTGTCAGGTAGCCAATCAACAGCAGCAGAAAGCTTTGAGTATTAGGATTTATGTGACCTAAATAATTTGTCTAACAGTTAGTGTTGCTAACTGTGGTTTAGAGGCCACTTAAAGAATCACCATCAAAGGTATTAGCAGAAAGTGACTTCAATAGAAATTTATAAAAGCGTGACTTAACAGAGTTCAATGGCAAGGTTCAGTCTACATCTTACTATATGGATGAAGTATACAAAGGAAAATCAAGTTAGAATTTATTTATACAGTGACCGAGGCCAAAAAAGGGTAAGGGAGACCTTCCCATTGAGTCACGAGGTTCAGAGTAGAGCCCCTTGCTTTCTAAACTCCTGGTGGAGTCTAGGTGCATCTGGATCCACTCCTAGTCCCAGACTTGGTTTACGATTAATGTCTAAAGGAATATATGTGTACAACAGCAGTTTAAGGTTCATTCGCAGTTTTAAGATGTCATAAGATTTTAGTAGCAATTAATCATCTTACTATCAGCTCACACACACACAGAGACACAAAGATAGATAAATGTACAAAGGTATAGGTGTTAAAAATTCCCCTCAAGTCCAGTGAAATATTCATGTCAAATGTCTTGGCATTTATCAATGGGTAAAGGGTTGAGCCTTGAGGAGTGTTTCAGCCCAGGTCCTGTTGTCAGTGACAGTCCTCTGAATATCACAAACTCAAGGGTTCACGAACTCTGAGAGGTGTCCCACTCAGAGGGAGATACTGGGCGCAGCTCACTGAGGTCCAGGAGAGCTCAAAAGACCTCACTTAGGACCACTTTTTGTAGGGTCGCAAGATGATTGGCTTTAGTCATCTGTTAAAATTCTCAAGATTTCAGTAACAACGGTATTCCACTTGAGCTACAACTCAGATAAGAGTATCAGAGGATGATGAATTATCCCTGCTCTTATCCCCCACTTGGGCCAGACAGAGAAAGTTTCTGCTACAGTCAGTACATTCCCCAACCTCAGCTATGCAGAGTTTCTGATACGGTCAAGGGGCGCTCAACCGCCTGACTCATTACGCCAAGGCCAAGGTTTAATGACAGTTTCTGAAATCAACAAGCAGCCCAGGAGAGGGACAGGGTTGGGGGAATGCACCACCACAGTTAGGCACACCTAGTTATAAAGTCTACACAAGAAGAGGTAGTCTATCTTGTTGTGGTGAATGGAGTTAAATCCAGTTGGTGGCCGGTCACAAGTGGTGTTCCCCAGNAAGAGGAGGCTGAAGGGGAGACCTTATCAACTACCTGACAGGAGGTTGTAGCGAGGTGAGTGTCGGTCTCTTCTCCCAAGTAACTAGTGATAGGATGAGAGGAAATGGCCTCAAGTTGTGCCAAGGGAGATTTAGATTGGACATTAGGAAAAATTTCGTTACTGAAAGAGTGGTCAGGCCTTGGAACAGGCTGCCCAGGGAAGTGGTTGAGTCACCATCGCTGGCAGTATTTAAAAGACGTGTAGATGTGGTGCTTCGGGACATGGTTTAGTGGCCATGGTGCTGTTGAGTTGATGGTTGGACTGGGTGATCTTAGAGGTCTTTTCCAACCTTAATGATTCTATGATTCTACCTCAAGAAAAGGAACCTCAACTAGGATGTGGTTGGCCGCCTTTGTTGCAGGGGCACACTGCTGACTTACATTCAGGTCCACCAAGCCCACCATTTTCTCCCCTGAAAAAGCTGTTTATTGTGGGGTTTGTTCCTCCCCATGTGTAGGACATTGCATTTGCTTTTGTTGAACTTCATGAAGTTTTTGTTAGGTCTCTCTTAGTAGCAGTCCTGTCCTTCAGTATATGGACCATTCTGATGAGTTTGTTTTCATGCTCAAATGTGTTTAGAGTACACTCCATTTCACAGTTCGGGTTGTTAATAAAGACATTAAACAATATTGAACTCAGTATTGGCTCATGAGAGAGATTTATTGATTTCCTACTCACGGGCCCCCCAAGCCTGTTTCCCAGCCAATTTATTGTGCATCTTATTTTACCACTTTAGCTATAAAGATAGTATAGGAGATCTTGCTGAAAGCCTTGCTAAGTCAAAGTATACAACATCCACTCCTCTCCATTTCTATACAAAACTAGTTGTCTCATCAATGAAAGCTATAAGGTTTGTCACACATGATTTCACTTTGCTTAATCCAGTCTTATTGTCCACAATTGCTTCAGGTCCTTGGAAATGGCTTCCAATATATCTGTCTATGATTTTCCCATGGACTGAGGTTAGGCTGACCAGATTGTAGCTTCTCACATCATTGCCCTCTTTAAGATAAGTATGATATTTGCATATTTCTAATCACCAGGAACCTCTTCCAGTCTCCATGACTAAAAGATGATACAGCACTTTTTCTTTCAATGACATTTTCCAACTTCCTCACCACCCTGGAATGTACCCCATCTTGTTCCAACTCAACTCAGGGGTCCCTGAGGGAATCCTCCTCTACCATGGGTAACGCTTCATTCCCCTAGAACCTGACACTAGCATCAACGATCTTCAGAGTATGAGGACAAAACTTAACAGTAAAGATTAAGGCAAAATCTTAGCCTTTTGTATATGCTTTGTCACTAGTCCTTTGACCTATGGTTGCTGCTGCCAAGACTGCCATCAGTCTTCATACACTGAACAAATTATACTTATTTATGAGTAAGAGGTGCAGCTTAACAGCTTCCCTAGCTGTCTCATCAGTCAGCTGCATCAACAAATTTTCTTTGATGTTCTCGAGAGATCCCCTTGCCATGTTATCCTTCTAGCAGATGTCAGGATGATTACAGTTCCTTATGAGAACTGAAGCCTAAAAATGTGAGGCTTCTTCCAGTTGTTGAAGAAGTTTTAATCAGTTTTGTTTGACTGTGTGGTCTGTTGCAAATATCCACCATTATGTCACTTATGTTAATCTCTTTTCTTGTCTTTCTGCTCACCCTTCTGATGTCTCTCTGGGTCTTAAGGTTGACAGCATATCTTCCTCAAGCAGAGAGGTAGTGATGTCCTTGGTAATCCAAGTTCTTCACTGGGAGGAATTCAATGCTGCTGGTTGAGGATTTCCTTCTCCTCAGTCTTGGGGCTATTTTTGTACTTCTTACCACAGTCTGATTCTTTTTCATAGGTTCCCAGCTAAAGCTTGAAAGTTGCGCAGTAGCTTTCCCCTGCCTCAGATGATAAGGGATATTGTTTGTTATGCTGACAACATTAGGATTTCATATCATACGTGGTATTCCGAGGACTTAAAACACAAAAGGTCAGGCAATAGTCACATACAAAGCTTAATATGCATGAGTAGTGGAGAAAAAATAAAGGTAAGAAAAAGAAAAAGATCCCAAACCAAAGCTACCATCTTTGGGCTCCTTCCAAAAAAAGGATTTAAGTACTTAGGTGTTGCAGGGTTCAAATTTTGAACTCTAGCTTCCAAAAAAATCACGACTGAGATTCAAGATTTATTTCTTTTTATTTGTTTGGGTATTTTTTTTGTTTGGGTTTGTTTGTTTGTTTGTTTGTTTTTGTTAATAAATACAGATTACAATCAATTGTTCCTGAAGGTTTTGTCTGGGGTTTTTGNTTCCTTCCTTCCTTCCTTCCCCTTGAAAACTTCCAAAGAGGAATGGAGGGAAGGAGGAAAAGAGAGCACAAGTGGGGTAGGGAAGGAGAGAGACAGGCAGGGAGGGAGGAGGGAATCTGGCAAGTGAACAGGGACAGAAGAAGAGAATATAATCAGAATTTACTGGTGGATTGGACAAATGATATATTTATCCCAGTGTCCTACTACCCGTATTTACCAGTAGGATTTTCTGAACAGTATGTTAGCAGTGTGGAATCATCTGTTCATACATTTGACAACATGTATTAGTTGTTTTTCTTGCATTTTATTTTATTTAAGGGAAATGGTTGGGAGGGGGAATTTATATTTTGAGAAAAGAGGAGGAAAGTTGATACAACCTATTATAATTGTGGATGCTTCTGCTGTCACAGNTGTTTTGTTTTGTTTTTCTTTTTAGGTAGGGAGGAGGAGGAGGAAATAAAGAAAGGGCATTTCTTTCTTTCTTTCTTTCTCTCTTTCTCTCTTTCTCTCTCTCTCTCTCTCTCTCTCTCTCTCTCTCTCTCTCTCTCTCTCTCTCTCTCTCTCTCTCTCTCTCTCTCTCTCTCTCTCTCTCTCTCTCTCTCTCTCTCTCTCTCTCTCTCTCTCTCTCTCTCTCTCTCTCTCTCTCTCTCTCTCTCTCTCTCTCTCTCTCTCTCTCTCTCTCTCTCTCTCTCTCTCTCTCTCTCTCTCTCTCTCTCTCTCTCTCTCTCTCTCTCTCTCTCTCTCTCTCTCTCTCTCTCTCTCTCTCTCTTTCTCTCTCTCTTTCTCCTCTTTCTCCCCTTCTCTCTCTCTCGTNCTGTCACAGAAACAAGAGCCTTCCAGGCTTTTGCATTTAAAATACATAGGAAATCAGTGTCTGATTAACTTTGCATATGTTGTAAGCGTTTCACATTATCTCCCTTCCTCTCTTCAGGGAAATGCCCAAGACCTGGAGACAAATCCTGAATTCTAAATTAACAATTTCAGCAGAATCATAAAATCAGATCATAATATAATTTGTTTTATAAGTTCTAAAATGTTTCATTTGATAATTATTAAAAAAATAGGTTTTTTTCATTTGTGTCCATCTATTTCCACATGACACAGTGAGACACTACTCATTGTATAGAAATGAAAGCTGCAAAGAACTAGCAAGCCAAGTACACAGAGGCCAAAGAGTCATTTCCCTGGCAAGGGAGATCATGCAAGAACATTTGGAATAGATCCTTCTTCCTGCTCATGTTTCTCTTTATTGTTTAATGGTTTTCCAGTCAAAGAACTGAATGATAAGTAGCTGGCTTGAATTTTAATAAGAGCTCTATGACAGCAATGCTGCAAGCTTCATTGCTGTGTGACCGTAATCACAAAAAGCCCTTCAGTGTTTGGACTGTTATAGAAATAATTATTGCTACAAGATATTTTAAACCCACTATTATTAAGTACACAGTTTAGAAGTTTTACTAGAAAAAATACCACAGGATTGGACTCAAAGTTTTGAGTTCCAGCATTGAAACAAACTGGCAGGGGCTGTGCTGTTCTAGTTTCATAATGCTTTTACCAAAGTGGTCTGAGTATTTTGTATGTCCTTGCAAATTGCATTGCTATAAATAGTTAAATCCAGTAAAGGATTTTAAAAAAAAATTGTTTCTAGGTCCAATATTGTGATCTAAAATCCCCTAGTCAGTCACTACCTAACTCTAGGAGTGCTTACATTCCTTTGTATTCACTCTTGACGGAATTAAACTTCTGCACATGTCCACAGTAGGGTTCAGTCTTAATAGGTATCAAGCTGCTCTGTCATGCAGCTGAACCTAATCAGGGCCAAAATTATCAAAAACTCCAGGTCACAAAAATGTCAGAAAATATAGAATGGTTTGGGTTGGAAAGGACCTTCAAAGATCATTTAGTTCCACTCCCTCGCCATGGGCAGGGACATCTTTCACTAGATCACGTTGCTCAAAGCCCCATCCAATATGACCTTGAACCCTTCCAATGATGCGGCATCCACAACTTCTCTAAGTAACGTGTTCCAGTGTCTCACCACCCTCATTGTGATAAATTTCTTCCTTGTGTCCAACCTAAATCTACCCTCTTTCATTTTAAAACTGTTACCCCTTGTTCTGTCACTACAGGCCCTGGTAAAAAGTCTCTCTCCACCCTTCTTATGAGCTCCCTTTGTATCCTGAAAGGCCTCAGTAAGGTCTCCCTGGACCCTTCTCTTCTCCAGGCTGAAAAACCCCAACTCTCTCAGCCTTTCTTCAAAGGAGAGGTGTTCCATCCCTCTAGTCATTTTTGTGGCCCTCCTCTGGACCTGCTCTAACAGGTCCATGTGGAGGGCTGAGGGCTCCAGAGCTGGACGCAGTACTCCAGGTGAGGTCTCACCAGAGCAGAGGAGAGGGACAGAACCACCTCCCTTGACCTGCTGGCCATGCTTCTTTTGATGCAGCCCAGGATACAGTTGGCTTTCTGGGCTGCAAGCGCATATTGCCAGCTCATGTCCAATTTTTCGCCCATCAGTATTCCCAAGTCCTTCTGGGCAGGACTGCTCTCAATCACTTCATCCCCCAACCTGTATTGATATTGGGGATTGCCCTGACCCAGGTGCAGGACCTTGCACTTGGCCTTTTTGAACTTCATGAAGTTCCCATGGGCCCACTTCTTGAGCTTGTCGCAGTCCCTCTGCATGGCATCCCTTCCCTCTAGTGAATCAACTGCACCACTCGGCTTGGTGTCATCCACAATCTTGCTGAGGGTGCACTCAATCCCACTGTCTATGTCACTGATGAAGATATTAAATAGTATTAGTCCCAGTTTGGACTCTTAAGGGACAGCACTCATTACTGGTTTCAATGTGGATATTGAGCCATTGACTGTAACGCCTTAGATGCAGCCATTCAGCCAATTCCTTATCTATCTATTAGTCTATCCATCAAATCCATATGCACCCGATTTAGAGGCAAGAATACTGGGAGGGACCTCATCAAAGGCTATTCAGCAGTCCAGGTAGATGACATTTGTAGCTATTCCCTTGTTCACTAATGCAGTCATTCCACTGTAGAAGGCCACTAGATTAATCAGGCACAATTTGCTCTTGGTGAAGCCATGTTGACTATCTCTAATCTCCTCATTGTCTTCCATATGCCTTGACATAACTTCCAGGAGGATCTCTTCCATGATCTGGAAGTTCCGGGCACTGAGGTTACAGTAGTTCCCAGGGGCCTCCTCATTACCCTTTTTAAAAATGGATGTGATATTTCCTTTTCTCCAGTCACTGAGGACTTCTCTATGACTTTTCAAATATGATGAAGAATGGGTTAGCATCTACATCTCCCCATTCCCTCAGGATCCTGGGATGCATCTCATAACCCTGGGATGAATCTCGTTGACTCTGTAATTCATCTTGTCTAAGAGCTAGGTCAAATGATGGATTTAGGATTTGCTTAGATTGGTGGGTGAAGCTGAAGGTCCAGCATGAGCACTCAGGTTTTCGACCTGGAGGCTTCTTTGATCAGCTTATCCTGAGCAGGACATCACAGGAAGGGTGCTGTGTCTATCATATTCAGCTTACATTCAAAACCTTAGGGACTGACAATGAAGAATCTGCCTATGACCTGGATGCTGCCTGTCATGTGAGACCTTTGCCTTGCTGTTTGAGGTATTTTTCTTCTGCTCTACTGTAATTTAAAGTCAAGCAGGTTAGCTTAAATAACAGGTATTATAAGTTAGTGTAGATAAAGGGACATCACACAGATAGATAGCCTAGCTTTCAGCATAACTACAGAAAAGAAGTGTCTTGAGCTGGATGACTAGGTACCCTTCACAAAACATGTTGTATAGGGGTGTACACCGAGTACATACAGGAACATTAAGGTGTTTCACAAAGAGGATCTAAAAATAGTAATAAAGATCTAGAGTCATCCAAAATAAAATGTTGAGGACAGAATTGTATTTTAATCTTCAACGCTTTGCTGTTCAAATTTCAGATTAAGCATGTCACCTCTATTAACTGATATCTACAGATACTCTTTTAGAAATAGTCTTCCCAACATTTTAGGAAATAATTTATTTGTAAAACATAGTGTGAACCCAAATTTGATCTCATCTTGACAAATGTTAACTCCCATTTCTGTTTTTCAGGAAAGTTGTATTTGCATCTCACAACAGTACTTTAGGTTAGGCTGGATCAGGCGTACCCAAAATCACATCTGATAAAGCTGTGTGTCTACACAGAAAGAACAATTTGGGATTCGCTGTTCCAGAAAGAAAGAATCTTAATTACTGAATCTCCATGCATAGAGCATGGAAATATTTAGTTTCAGTCTTGGAATCTGAAGTGTATTTGTATTTTATCCAGTGACTGTTTCATGAAGAATGCATAGACCTAGCTTGAAGTCTCTGCTCTTCAGATGAATAGCTTCTTTCCCCTTCTCTTTTTTCCCATCCTGGATGAATCTTGTTTTATTTGTCCCATGGCAAGGCTTCAAGAAGAGAGATAAAGAACAGCCTCAAATGGTTACCAACATATATCCTGCAATTTAATTGTTAAGACATCTTATTGTGAGGTTGAAAATGGAATTTTAAACTTTTCAGATAGCCACCTCATATCTGGGGTGAATTAACTAAACACTAGAAACCATTAAAAGAAACATGAAGTCTGTACTTAGGATATTACTGGCAGCTGTGAAGGCCAGTTAACTGAAGTTACCACCCTATGATCTCAGGACGAGTCAATATATAACGTGATAGTTCTTGCTTTACAGCTGTGGGCAAGTTTCTGTTCACCATATGACTTGCTGGAATCTTATTCTGAGCTGTTGTGTTTACCTCTTGCCAGACAAAATATAAGAAGCCTGTACACCTAACATAGGTCTCTATAATCCATTTAAAGGAGTAAACATTAAAAAGTTATATCTGAGGATGTGAACGTGCTTATCTTATAGTAGGTCTAGTCCAAAGTAATTTACTTAACTTCATAATGACAAGCAGGCTGTTGCTTATCCTTTTGTCTTTTGTCTGTCCAATCATAGGCAAATTTTTCTTCCATTCAGGCACCTCATATTCAGGATGGTAAGAATAATTACGCTGCAATTATTTCAGGTAGGCAGAGACTAACAACCCAAATTATTATTGTAGGACCAGTTGGCAGAAAGAGAGCGTGAGGCCATTCAAGAGGGAGAGAGAAAAATAGCTCTCCGGGAGAAGCTCTCAGGTAAAAAGTTCTGTACCCTCTAAGGTGTGCAGAGATCTGATGTTTATTCTCCTGTTGCTTTCTGCTTGGTATTGTGTATAAGGTATGCTTGGAGTACAGCCCTTCTTTAGGGTTATCGAATAAATTATCTATTAAGTTTCCTACACGAAGAAAAAAATGAACAACTGTTTTTTGAACAAACTAGATCCACTGCTCTGTAAAAGCTGAACAGGAATTATAGTAGGGAAATTATTTCATATTTCCTGAACTCTTCTCTATTTCTTTTTCTAATTCTACAATAAAATTACATTTTTTAATGTAAATACATTTAGTATGTGTCAAACTTTTTTTTTACCCCTCTGTGACAATGTTGAACCTCACTGGGTTATTTATTAGCACTAATGGAGAACAGCCTATATCATTGCATCACTCTTAAATCCTATATGTTCGTTCATTTAGGTGAATGCAATTTTCCTTTAAGTTACAGGTCAAATTTATTTTTGATGCACCCTTTGGCATAAAACCTGTCTGTTATAATAAAAATGTATTTTATATTAACAAATAAACAAATAAAATAAGATACTAAATAATAATAATATACTAATATGATATTAAACAGATAGTATCCTATTTTCTGCTCATGTATTTCCAACCTGTTTTAGTCAAGCTGGTTGCCAAGTCAATGTTACTAGTCTACAGTACTTTAAGCGGTGCTGCACATGGGCTTTTGAAAACACATGATCTCATCAGATAGGAAATAGTAAGAATTTGGATATGTTTAAAATTCCATATTTCCAGAACCAAAGCTTCTGGATGTATAAAAAATACGTCTATTCAGGGAGAAAAACTTGTGCTCTGCTTCTTCTGGTTGTTGTCCTAGTTTTGGCTAGGATAGAGTTAATTTTCTCCCTAGTAGGTGGTATAGTGCTGTGTTTTGGATTTAGTTTGAGAATAACGTTGATAACACACTGATGGTGTTATTTAGTTGTTGCTAAGCAGTGCTTATACAAAGTCAAGGACTTTTCAGCTTCCCATGCTCGGCCAGGTACACAAGAAGCTGGGAGGGAGCATAGTCAGGACAACTAACCCAACTGTCCAATGGGGTATTCCATGCCATGACATCATGCTCAGCATATAAACCTGGGGAAGAAGAAGGAAGGGGGATGTTTGGAGTGATGGCATTTGTCTTCCCAAGTAACCGTTACTCATGATGGAGCCCTGCTTTTCTGGAGATGGCTGAACACTTGCCTGTCGATGGGCAGTAGCGAACAGATTCCTTGGATTCCTTGTTTTGCTTTGCTTGCACATGCAATTTTTGCTTTACCTGTTAAACTGTTTTTATATCAACCCACAAGTTTTCTCATTTTTACCCTTCTGATTCTCTCCCCCATCCCACCGGGGGGTGTGAGCGAGTGGCTGTGAGGTGCTTAGATGTCAGCTGGGGTTAAACCACAACAGTTTTTTAAAAGAAATAAACAGAGATTGAAATTTATTTTAAAATATGACTGGAGGAGAAGCTCCATTTCTGTATCCAGGAAATGTTCACATGCAACATATACGGCATATTGTCACTTCCGCATTCTGACTAAGAGGTGGGATGAGAACACTGTTAATATATCCTACTGAAGCTGCGCACCAAAGGGAACACAGAATTCATGTTGTTTAGATATATATGAAGGATGTACTAACCAATCTTTGCCTAGAGAACAGACAGTAGAAAATTTGCATTTGGAGCTTCTAAAGCACTGAACCTAAGAACTCCAAGTGTTGCAGCTAGTAGACTATGTTTTCAGGGCAGTTGTAATAAGTAGATGATGTATAAACTCAGAAAAAAACTACCTCCATATCTTCAAACAGTATTTTAAAAAGCAGGTGCTATAGATGAATTTTATGAGGGTTTGATTGTTCATGAATGTGGAAAATGCTTTGCATCTAATAGACTTTATACCCCAGAGACAGTTAGTGCTACACCATTTAATTTCAGGATCTTAGCAGAGCTTGGGGACAAGATTCCGGGCTGTTAAGCTTAGGAAAAAGAGGTGAAAGCAGACTTTCTTGAATTTTTGGAAAATACATGTGCCTTTATTCAATCCGATGAATTTTAGTGCATTCTGGGTCAGCAAACTCTGGACATAGCTTCTAGTTTTCAATTCTGTTGTTTCTATATTAAACTTATTTAAAACAAAAAAAAAAAAAAAAGGGGTGTAAAATAGGACACCAGCACAGAAGGGGTTATAGTACCAGAGGGACTGACTTTAGCCAGGCTTTTAACATTGGCTCCCATAATATCCTCATTGACAAACTGATGAAGTATGGACCAGATGAGTGGACAGTAAGGTGGACTTAAAACTGGTTGAACTGCCAGGCTTAAAGAATTATAATCAGGAGGCCAGTCACCAGCAGTGCACCCTACAGGTCAATACTGGCTCCAAAACTGTTTAACAGCTTCATTAATGACCTCAATGATTGAGCGGAGTGCAGCCTCAGCAAGTTTGCAGACAATACAACACTAGGAAAAGTTACTGACAGACCAGATGATTGTTCTGCCATTCAGAGGGATCTTGACAGGCTGGAGAAATGAGCAGAGAATGATGTCATCAAGTTCAACAAAGGCAAATCACTGGAGGTTTTCAAGATGTTATTGGACAGGGTGATAGGTAATCTCATCTCAGCTCTCTTTTCCACAAAAGGTTGGACCAGATGGTCTTTCAAGGTCCCTTCCAGCCCAGGCCATTCTATGATTCTATGTCATACAACGTTCTGCACCTGATCAGGAATGCTGCCACGCACCTGTGCTCTATTACACACCGAGTTAACCATGAGCCACCTATGTGCCCTTGTATCCCTATGTGCCCTTGTATCAGAGAAAGCAAACAGCCTCCTGGGCTGCGTTAGGAGGAATGTTGCCAGCACCTCAAAGGAGATGATCCTTCCTCTCTGCTCAGCGCTGGTGAGACACATCTGGACTGTTGGTGCAGTTCTGGGCTTCCCAGTACAAAAGTGACACGGACCTACTGCAGCAAGTAAATGGTGGGCCACAAAGATGGTAAAGGTTTTGGAGCATGTGACGTATAAGGATAGGCTGAGAAAGCTGGGACTATTCAGTCTGGGGAAGAGAAGGTTTAGGGGGACCTTATCAGTGTTTATAAATACCTGATAGGAATAAAGAAGAGGAAGTCAAACTCTTTTGAGTGGTACTTAGTGAAAAAACAAAGACAATGGGTTCAAATGGAAATACAGGAAATTCCATTTAAACATGAGAAAAAAATATGTTTACTGTGAAGGTGATGACATACTGGAACAGGTTGCTCAGACAAGTTGTGGAGTCTCCATTCCTGGAGATATGCAAAATCCAATCAGTCACAGACATAAGCCATCTACTCTAGTTGATCCTGCTTTAAGGAGAGGTGTTGGACTAGATGATCTCCGGATGTGCCTTCCAACCTCAAAGATTCTGTGATTCTGTGAACATATAACATACTAACATTAGATTTAGCATTAGTTAATACATTAAACAACCTCCCTAACTAGCTTGCTATATTCTATTTATGAGCAGGCAACTATCTAAGAAATGGGATGACTTCCCAATTCTTTTCCCCCAAAATTAAATCTTGCAGATGGTATGCTTTTCCATACTACTTTTCCAACAGTGAACTCTAACCCAGAGTACCTGCTTCAATCACTAGATGTCAAATCTTTGAAAATACTAATTCCTTATGAAGTTTGACTCTGTCACCTCCTGATCATATCTTAATAACTGAAGAATTCTAACAAATGAACAGGAAAACTCAGTCTCTAAAGATTTTTTTCATTATAAGCAAAAACAGCAGTATGACTCCACCATCAAAACTATGCTTTCACTACACTTTTTCAAGTGATGTGCTATAAACTAAAAGGTTAAATGAAATTTTACATTCATAGAGTGAAGTATTGTAAGACAGAATATAGTGTATATAAAATCCCACGTGTAACATATGTGCATTCTGATGGTCTGTTCTTGTAAAATGTACAGCAGAAATTGTTAGTACATGTAATGGCTTACTATTTTTTGTTTTCTGCACATAATAGAAACTCGTTTAATGTGGCATGACAGCTGAGCTTCCTTGCAAGTATATATTTTGAAGAATGAGATATGCTCTCTGCTCCTTTGCCCCTCACTTTGAATTGGTCCCAAATTCAACTTCTCTTCAGGAATAAGAACTAATTACTATGCTGGTATGTTTTCAGTTTCCTGAGCATCTGTCTGGTTCTCTTAAAATATCCCAAAGGTATTTACCACTTCCAGATCTTGCATCATTTCCTCTATTCCTGGCAGGACTTTCTTTAAAACTTAGCCCCTAAACACTACTTGGTAATGTTTCATGAGTTTTTCATTCACTCTTTGGCATGTGAAGACCTTAATTATATCCCTATGAACTTCTGGCATAAGTCCAGATGCTGAGAAAAGAAACAGCAGCAAGTTCACTTAAACAACACTTCTAATTGAGAAGCAGCAGTATGAAAAGTGGTAACTACCTTTTGCCTAGTAACTCTCTATTAGGAAACCATAGTGAGATGAATTCTGTTCACAGTTATGGCATCGCAGCCCTTATGAGAAGTGAATTTGATCTAACAATATTTGGATCAGAGACAGTGTGTTTACAGTCTTCTCAACTTGTGCATATGATGATAAAGTAATAATTAGGTAAATAATATAATGGTGAGCTTAAAATATGTTGTAGAAGAGTCTGATAATACATTCTGCTCATACACCTAAACAAATGAATTTTGTCTGGCTCCTGTTTGCATATGCAGGAAAAGTGAAATAAGCTTGTGATACCAGGGTTTATGAGTAAAAATATATTAGTTGTGCACATGGGGTCCTGTTCAGACTTAATTTATATCAACATCTGCAAAAATGGAAGACTTGAGGAAGATGTAAAAACATGGTTCCTTTCTTGGCTCTGTGGAGCGGTGCTTGCTTTGAAGGAAGAAAATGCTGCAAATTTTTAAGTGACATGGGCTACAATAATTCTGCTTATGTGACTTTAAGTAGGTCCACCTACCTACCGTGGATCTCCTTGGGCTGCAGAGCGACAACCCATGTCACCACGGTCTTCACCACAGGCTGCAGGGGAATCTCTGCTCCAGTGCCTGGAGCTCCTCCTCCCCCTTCTTTCTCATTGACCTTGGTGTCTGCAGGGCTGTTTCTCTCACATTTTCTCACTCCTCCCTCACAGCTGCTATGCAGCGTTTTTTACTCTTTCTTAAATATGTTATCACAGAGGTGCTACCAATGGGCTCAGCTTTGGCGAGTGGTGAGTCCCTAGAGTTGGCTGGAACTGGCTCTGTCTAACATGGGGGCAGCTTCTGGCATCTTCTCACAGAAGCCACCTCTGCAGCCGCCCCACTACCAAAACCTTGGCAAGTGAACCCAATACAGGGTATTTGAATTTTGGGGTTTTCAGGAAATCAGAATCAGAGAGAAGACTTTGCTGATGACCGCTATAATCCATGAATTGTCTGATAGTCTGTGATTAAATAAACTGATGTAAAAATCCGTTTACATATTATTATTTTTCATCTACAAGTCTACTTTTAGCTCAGTAGGAAGCACCAGCAGTACGCAAGTATCACACCACCATATTATGACTTCTTGTTTTCCATATATGTTAGAATGGGAGAAGTTAAGTTTCAGATTAGGGTTTCTGAGAAAATTTGATGAGCCTTTGCAACAAAGTTTGCTTTTTCTTTTTTTTTTTTTTTTTTAACATAAACCATCTCAGGAGCAGAAATAATGCATACATCCAGACCTGCTGCTAATGTGCAAAGCAGAGATGCTTGTATTTATTTTTATTTAAATATAAAATTATCAAAAAATGCTTCCAGTTTTCACTGCAACATCCAAACACCATCACAACAGTTTTGCTGTCAGACTTCCATGGAGGAGGCTACAGCTGTTATCTCTAACAGTAATTATATGAATATTACATATTATGCATATTCACATAATTATATGAAAAATTGACCTAGATAAAAATCACACAGGAATTGGTGTCAGGCTATTCTAAGCACCTGTACAGACTAAATAAAGACATTTGTAAAAGTAATCATTAAATCCACCCCACATCTAGCCCCCTGCAAATGGTTAATTTGTGCAATTTTATTAATCTAATATAATATACTTGAAAACATATTTTCTTTGTAAAACAGAGTACAGAGTATTTGCAGGAGTATTTTGCTTCCTCTAAGAGAAAATTTTACAAGCACTCAGACCATCTCATAATGGTGAACACGTCAGTAGAAAGTGACACTCACCACTGTTGAAGGAAAAGTATAGCACCATTCAGTATGCTGACTTCCTAGATCTCTTTCATGTCTGAAAATATGCATGTGTGAATATCATGCAGAACAACAAATTCCTCCACTGCATATTAATGATGACTAGTAATCATAGATAAACACAGAAAATAAAACCAACTATATTATATGTTAGTACTGCTATTAAATTTGAGTGAATATGTTACCTGAAGATGGTATACCAAATAAATACCTCAAAATTTCTGTTTGTTACATATTTTCTGAGATATTATCTAAAGTCTCTTCACAATTAATTAAGAAGAAAACAAAGGCTTTTAGGGCATATTTGACTTATTTTAGAACTTTACCTTAGAATAAGCTTTTTTTTTGGATTCCAGATACAGAAAATTATCAGACAAATGGTATTCCATCACTCATAATTTCAAATATATACTTGTGTTTAACTTCAAAAAAACCCCACAAAACAAAAAAATCAAACTAAACAGTTATGTTTCCCTAAAAATATATAATCCAGTCAGTTAAAGAGTGTCAGTGATATTTTAAAGCAATTAGAACCATATGTCTTGGACTTGGAACACCCATTTCAACAGATTCTGCTAGGGAACTAATCAGTCATTTACTTAGTAAGCAACAGAGCTAAGTGTTTATTGGATGGGGAAGACCTTCACCCTGAAAAGAGTTTGCATTAATAATTTTGTGTCTTGCTCCCATTAGAATTCATGAGCTTAAGTAGTTGGAAAGACTTGAATGTCTAAGGACAGCATAAACTGAAGCCAGTAAACTACAGAAGTTATCCTAGCTGTTAGAAAACAATAAGGAAAGCTGTGGGTGTTCTTAAAATAGAAATTAAAATTAGGTGATTAAGATTTCATAAAAAGGTACCTATCTCAGTTCCAATTTACCACTGTGCAATCTCACCAGGTTAGACTCTTCACTCTAGTAAGCCATCAATTGCCATAGTTTTTTAGCTGAAAGTACAGTAGTTAACAGGCTGATGAAGTTAAGTCAAAAGAATGAGTATTTAAAAAAAAAAAAAAACAACTCTATTCTAAGTGGCGTGTGAGCCCAGATGCACACTACACTACAGCAAAATCGATGGATCATGATTGCGAAGTTTAATTTTGTGAGAGGCTCTGAGAATGGGAGGAGACTTGTCAAGACATTGAAATTCATTTGAAGATTCAGGTTGTAGACCCTGAGAGAGGGAGCCACAGGAATGGGGCTGCTTCACAAAATGAGTGTGAACCCAGCGCAGGCCATGCCATCATCAACAGGATGCAGTCCTATGGGGTCTATGCAGGGCGACACTGGTGACAGCAAAATGGTCCATCAACAGGGTCCATACAAGTCAAAGTAATGAGTCAAGTCTTGTATCCATGCATGAAGTCCAGTCAACAAGCACGGACAGCAGGAAATAGACATGGAAGCAGGACTACCTATGGTGTGTATCTAAGGCTCATCCAGAAAGCAGGACTTGAGACAAAGCTACCTCTAACGTAAATCCCAAGGTCCATTCTGGAGACAGGGCTGAAGACAAGGTGACGTAAAATGTAGGCTTACATCCATCCAAGAATACCACTCAAGCAGCAGAAGACAGGGCACACCATACCTAAAGCACAATTCAGGTTAGATCTGAGGGCCTGATCTTGACATTAAAAGGCACTCCTGGGCCTTTTAATGTAAGGTAAGAGAGTGAGGGCAGGGGAGCCAGCTGATAACTACTGAAGTCCTAACACAGGTTTATCTCAGAAGATGAATCATAGAATCATAGAATCATAGAATCATTAAGGTTGGAAAAGACCTCTAAGGTCATCGAGTCCAACCGTCAACCCAACACCCCCTATGCCTACTAAACCATGTCCTTGAGCACCTCATCTATACGTCTTTTAAATACCTCCAGGGATGGTGATTCCACCACTTCCCTGGGCAGCCTGTTCCAAGGCCTGAAGGCCTGAAGGCAGAGAAGCAAAATGTTCCCCTTTTATTCAGATGTTTCCAGCACAAAAATGTGTATAGAACAACTTCATTTGCAACCTGGTTCTACTGTAGGCATCTTAAAGCTATATTTCCTCCACAATAAGAAATTTCCTAGTCATGAAGATATGGTCAGATTTGAAGGAGCTTTGGAGGATGTAAAGATGTGTATGCCATTTATTTTGCTGAAATTGCTTTGTATTATTTACTCATACATTCTTCTGAGCAAAAACTAAGCTTCTTATCTATGAATGCATGACCTAACAATTAGGGTAGAATCATTCTTATACTTTTCCTCTCTCCATTATGTCTCTCTGCCTAGTCAGAACTTAATTATTCATGCAAATAGAAAGAATGAATATTTTCCAACATATGATTATAGTTGTTTTCATTGCAAAAAATTCTGACAGCATTTTTGGTGTGCATTGCAAGAAAAGAAACAAAAGAGTCTGAATGTATGCTAAGTGCACTTCTTTAAAAATTCAGATGAACATTCATAGAGACTGCTTTGCAAGGGATTCTCTAGAGAAGCTGATTTCAAAGCACATTGAACTCAATAGAAAAATAAAAAGTGTTTTGGATCAGGCCCTACATTCTTTATTTGTTCATAATACTTTGTTTTCGTTACTGCAAAGAAGGCATAGAACACAAAAAGCTAGGAACCCAGCAGTCTGTTGTTCACAGACAAGATTTGTATTAACAAATGTTACCAGCAAGCAGAAGCTACAAGTGGAATTTGGGACAGGTTAACAGCTAATGCTATGAAACTATATAACAAGCCATGGAAGATTTTGCTTTATCTTGCTCTCCTTCTATTTTATTAAAATATACAAATGAAGTGTCAAAAGAGTCCTAAAAAAGCTTATGCTTAATTGCATGAATATGCACTCTTGCTTGGAAAAGTGTCACACCCGTTTTCCTTAGCTGTCCACCCTAAAAACACATGACAGCATGATCTTAAAATCTCAGGTTGAGATGTGTTTGAATTATGAGCTTAGATTACTAGTTGAAATCTTCTCTTTTTCCTTTTACCTTCCAAGTCTTAATTAAAAAGCACTTTCAAAAAAAAAAAAAAAAAAAAAATCAGAATCTGGTGGTATTCCTGGCATTCACAAAAGACTTCCCTGTTTCTGTCTCATCCTGAATTCTTAAACTGAAAGCTAAACTCAAGAGATGTTTCTCTTAGCATCTCTGGGATTTGACCGAAGTGCACATATTGATTTTGCTTTGTACTCGCAGCCAAAATATCTTGCAAAGTCTGGTGAGATCCCAAGAATGGGACACAGCTGTCATTATAACATTTGTTCTTTATTTTTTGGACTAAATAGATCTATATATTTTCACAATATCCTGTTTGCTTTTGAGAACCTGAAACAAAGTATGCTTTTTCTACTAAAATAACATTAGAACAATTTCTGAAGAATTCAGCATGGATTGCTATGAAGACATGCAAATGTTAATGTACAGTTCTTCCCAGAAGATGTGCTATTGCTATGACACCTCTGGGAAAGAACTGTTCCAGCCTTGAAAAAAAATGTGCATTTACTTGCTTGTGTATATTGGTTGAATTGCATATGGTCACTTCAATATTTGTCCCTAGTCACTTCTTCCACTTCTGTTGGTAATTTCACTGTAAGTTAAAGTAGGGGAGTTCCTTGGGTGACTGGGCTGAAAGAAGGTTACAAATAAATTTATTGCTTCTTGTGACTGAAAAAGGACCCATAATCCTCCACATCTAGTGCACACAATAGGTTTCTCCTTTCATTCTTGAATTAATGTTGGATTGGATGCTTAAGCTCATATGTCAGAGCCATCAAAAGCTTTTTTAAAAAATCATGACTGAAATGAGCACTACTTTTGCTCTTATCTACTTCTTTCTCAGAAGCTTATATAGGACAGCTTACAGTGTTTAAACTGTATTTAGCAATATACTATCTTTGCTGGCACATGTCCAGTACTGTTAATTGGATAAAGATGTATCTAATTTTCTAATGCACTGTATTTGAAAGCAGACTATACTTATTTTTCTACTGAAGGACATGGACAATAGGTCTGGAGCACATAAAATTTAGTGCAGCAAAGGAAAAAATCATACTATTGATTGCCATTAGCTTTCCATAAAGGGATGTTACAAATATGAGTGTTGAAACACAGGTGGCAAAGGACTGAGAGCAGCTACACAATTGGAATCTGCTGAGAGAACCTACAGTGGATGAACTATGGCCAGGCAATTTCCATCTGTGGTGCCTAATAAAGGTAAACGGTAGCCAAGAGACATTCTTGTACTGTTGTCACTTATTTGGAATAAAGATGAACACAATATGGATTTAGGTATAGAAATATAAAATATGTTCATATTGTTAAACACTTCCTTATCATTCTTTGCCTTATTTCCTTTTTAAATATAGTATCTTAGTCAAGAGTATTCCATTAATAGCCCTGATCGTGAAGATATTTCTCCATTAATTCCTTTAGTCAAATTACTATGCCTACGTATCTATAAAATTTCTTTGGATTCAGGATACATGACACCAACAGAAATGTGTAAATCTGGCTCTGAGGCTTCCTATAAGGAATATAAGGAATTACCTATAAGGTAGTCAATAACTGTTGATTTACGTATCAGTCCAATTCCACTAGAAAAGAATCATTGCTCCTTACTAAACAACACCTTTTGCAGATTTTTTTTTTTTTTTAATTATAAATGTCTAGGTATTAAAACCTCGTGTATTACCTATCCATGAAGGAGCTCATAGATATGGCAGTTCAGTACAAATGAATGTGTTATTTCAAGCTGCTTTTAAAAGCAAAATAACAGGAAAAGGAATACATGTGTATAAATGTATAGGGAGAACAGCAAATATTGCATATACTATGACTGAGTGAAAAAAGAGCTTCTCCTGTTTGTTTCTGACAAGGAATTAGCCCAACATTTTCTACAAAAATGTAGGTTGTCTTTCTATGGTACTTGTTTGTGAGTCCTACTTAATACAGCACAGGATTAATTTTCTCATAAGCATAATCACCTGGCAACACATGCTTCATGGCCTACAGCAAAAGCAGAAAAAACTTTTCCACAAAAATTTGTATGGTTCTAGTTGTTTTGTCTTACTTAGGATTTGCATAATTTTATGTTAAAATTGCTTATACTTCTTCACCCAATAGAGGTACATATAGCACCATCTAGAGATATAAAAGCAAATTTTTTAAATGAAGCACTATCAAGAAACTGGTATACAAGATGACTTTGCAATTTACAATTACTGTTCAAACTACATTTTCAAATGATAGTCTATAAAAAAATCACACATTCCTAATTGAAAACAAATACTTGTTTAATGCCGATTCCCTGAATGACTTTTCCAGAAATACACTGATTGAGCAGCTTCTGACTATAATTTGCATTCTATGACAAATTATTAAGATAATGAGTAGATTACACAGTATTTAATGATATTCTTAAAAGCCCCTCATGTTGAGTAGAAATATTAAATATACCTTAAATAATATGTAGGATAAACACAGAAAATCAAACTGGTAAGAATTAGTAGTAGTGTTATTCCATTTAAGAAAGCACTCATTTAAACACTGCTATTAAGATCTGTAACATGCACTTGGGCACAGTGACATTAAATGTATTTCAGATTCCTGGAAGATTTTGTGCTTCCATTTTCTGAAAAAAAGACTAACCAACTTACATTACAAGCTAGATTCAGAGTCCTCTAATTTTGTTCACTAAAGGAATAAATCACCTGCACCTTTATAAATCATGTTTATAGCTGCTGTACAATAATAGTAATTTTGACTCTGTAGGAAGTCTGTTTGCTTTATCTTTTAGTAAAGTCAATGAATGACAGGAAAAGGTAAAGATGAGAATATGGATTTTCAAGATTTTTTTAATATGTCAGTGAAGGAGTGAGCACAGATGAAGAGTTTATTACTTTCTTTTCCTTCCTTTAACTACTAATTTTATTAAATGATGAGCTACTTTAGCCAGGACATTTCAGAACAACTCTTCACCTGGAAGAAAAGTAAAACAGCTTATAAGAAAAAGGCAAAAAGTATATATAATTATAAAATTTTGCCTTTAGGCTAAGGTGATATTTGAAATCCTACTGCTGTGCCAAAACGTTTTTAGCTGTGTTAAATCACAAAGCAAATCTAAAATAAATACATTTTTAATATCATAGTACAATAGTCTCCAAGTCCTTTCATACTGGTATAAAAACAAAACTAACTGCAATAAAATTAGTGACATTATATGAGTGTAAAATGAGCACACTGAAAGCAGCATTAGACCCTAAGTAGTTACAGGAAGAAAATCTATTTTGAATAATAATAAAATATATTAAAAATATTCAAAATATTCAAGAATACTGTTAAGAGTTAATGACCATATTTCTCCAAGTCTACAGCTATCTCCTGTAAGCAATAGATAAAAAAAGAAATTTGCCAGAAGAGCTGAAAAGTGGTAGTTGAAGTGTATATGAAGATCAGATACAGATTACTGATGTTTTAAAATTTATTACTTCAAGACTCTTCTTTTAGTAAAATATGATAGTCTCAGTAATATCTTATTGACATAGAAACATACAGCACAGCACTGGCAATAAGTGAAGAACAGTGTTTTAGAATGAAAGTTGTTATCATCCTTATTTGATTACATCCAATATTACTTCAGTATACTTGAAAGTAATTTACTTTCCAATATTTTAATCTTTGACCCTAATTTAATGAGATTACTGGGATTCCCAGGCATAGCTTCCAATCATTAATACAATCATGGAATTGATTTAGAAAAGCTTGTGAAACATTAAAGGCAAAATTTTACTTATCTAGAACTAAATTCTCTGGTCTTGATTCATGTAGTTTGGGACACACCTTTGAGAAAAAAACCTACTAAAATCAATGTAAAAAAGAGCAACAGAATCTGGTTTTATAGGTAGGGTGTTGGATAGTCATTTAGGCTTTTCTCTTAGATGAAAACAACTCCAAAGAGTCCTTCAGGTATTTTTTTAAGATGGGTAGGATGAATAATTTTTTAGAAGAGTGAGTCAGTTCCTCTGTCTTACATTTCCTCTGCTTTCCTCTCTTTGTCAAGGAATGCAGATCACATATTTACATTTCACACCCTGACTGAGGTCAAGTCAATTGCACTTATTACCAGACTCATGATTTTTCATGACTGTTTTTCATGAAGTCACTAAAACATGAAGTTGTACTAGATTAGCCTCCACTAGATTTAATGAAAATTGTCTGGTATCTGCATTAAGGAAAACTGCAGAATCCTGAGGGGTGGTGGTGGGAAATATTCACTAGAGCTCTGAAATAAAAAAAAAAAAGAAAAGGTAGAATATTAACTGTGTGCCTATCTCTAATATCTAAAAGCTAACAAAAGTAAAAAAAAAATTGCTTTACTAAAATGACTTCAAGATGTGTAGCAAAAACATCTTTAGCTTTGATTCAAAGGTGAATTTTAAATAGAAGGAAAAAACATCTTGGAATACTACTATTTCTTTTTAAAAAATGCAAGCTAAACAACACTGAAATATGGACTTTCTTTTTTGAACACTGTAGGTTGATCACATGCAGTAAACATTAGTAAGTCTAATCAAAAAGTGCAAAAAGTATTTTTTCTAATAGTCTGTCTTATGATTTTCAATGATCAAATACAACAAAGAATATAAATAAAAGTTACTCTTTGACCTCCCTTTGGAGCGCATAAGTGTTGTGTACAGAACATATCAGTATGCAGCTACAGCAGGCCTCATTAGTTTGCCATCTGCCATGGCGGATAGATGCTAAAATGTTGTTATTGCAAGGTTCATTGAGCAGTAAAATTATAATACTTTAAAAAAATGTATTTTAAGTAAAAATCCCTTGAAAGAAAACAGCTGCCAAATGATGACTGAGGCTGTGATCCCATTAAAAAGAAGAGACATCGAACAAATAGAGGAAATTTAAAAACAGTCATATCAGCCTTAGCTCCTCGCTCCTGTAAGAATGCCAAGTGGATATAGAGATGAATGAGGTAACCTTTTCAATAAGGTGATATTTTCTACAAGGTAATATTTAAATGACACAGGATAGTATGTTTTATCCTAGTTATTTCTGTTCTAGCACATCTTCATTGGCTAAGGGGTAAATTATTGGTACTGTCAGAGAAGTTGTGGTCGTGTTTCATTAAAGAAACTTTTCTGGGCTACTTCTATTTATCATCAGTTCCAGGAGTTTCTACATGAAGAAAGGAAAACTAATAACTGCAAGGAGTTATGTGAGTTTGGATAGTTGTCCAAAAACTGTGAGCGTAAAACTATAAGGGTAGTTTTGGAAAATTTTGAATATAAAAATATAAATCACATTTTTCACTAATAGACTATATCTTTATTTGTATGTAAATCATTCATACCCTCTAAGACCATCTTATCTTTCAAATGAAAGATAAAACATTTTCCTTCTGAATGGAAGTTCCAGCTATATAACTGGATTTTGTTGATTTGCCAGAAAGGGACAAATGATATATTGTGGCCACTGAACTTTTCTAAATGTTGGCACATGAACATCAAATTTTCTCAGGCAATCTATCATTAGCATGGATTGGGATAACCCTCAGAAATTTTAGAAGTAGGCTGAAGAGGGAATCTCTTATTATGTTTATGAGAAACCTACTTGGATAACCTTCCAAAGAGAAGATCCAAGGGAGAAGACAGAAATAAATTTCTCCTGTGTTCTTAAAAATATAGCTAGAAAAAAATATTCTGAGTAAGAAATAGGCTTCCTACTGCAGAATGGAAAATAGACTGTGCTGTTTCCCAACTTAAAGATCTAAAGTTGTTTTGTTTCTTTTTCTTCCAGAGGAAAGGGCATAGATTTATTTTGAGCCGAGGTTAACAGAAACAGCATTTTGTTTTGTGATCACATTGCCTCTGTATTTCTTTAAAAACCAAAAATGTTATCTTCTGCCTGACCTTATGCCCAAAGAAGATCAATGTCTCCATAAAAAATAAAATTTTAAAAAAGTTAAAAATTAGAGTCTGAGAATTACAAGTGGTACTCTTGGATAGAAAAATATTTAGGATAATTAATGGTCACCATATAAGTGCCACAGTATCAATTTCTTTAGATTTTTGAAGTGGTAACTTTTAACTTTGCATGGCTAGGATCACAAAGGGATATTTTTACAATGAATAGAAACAACAAAAACCAGATAATCTCTTTACCTCAGATGTTAGAACACTAACCAGCACCCAGAAACTTTTTTAGACACTGGAATACTATCAGCTATGCAGTTAACTTCCAGTTTTCTCTCTCAGATTATTTTTAGGAAACTTTTCCTTTATTGGGCTGTTTTGTCTTTTTTTGATTACGAGGTCACATTAACTATTTTGCACATACACAAAAAAGAAACAGCTCCATTTTATTCTGCCCTATAACACAGATAATTGCTCCTCCCATTTCAGAGTAATATGCAGTTCCCTAGAGCTTCTTTGATAAAATAAAATGTAATCATGTTAAATAAATATAATAAAAATCTGATTGCTATAGAATTAAGAGAACAGCTTTTGATACTGGTTTTTTCATGTATGGTATTTTCAGTAAGCTGCTTTTGCCAAATTATACAGATCAGTGAAATTAATGTAATAAACTTTTAGTAAAAATATACATTTTTTTCTGTCTGTCTGTCTTTGTCTCTGACATTTATCTCCTAATAAAAATAAAAAATAATATTCAAATCTTCTCTGCCTGCCTCCTTTCTTACTCCTTCATTTAACATAAGCTGTTAGTCAGTGTTCCCTACTATGTTGCCACAAGATAAAACTACATAAATAGCTTCAGAGTTCTACTAACTTTCTCAGGTGGTTAATGTCTATGCTTGAGGACATCGTGGTATTATCAGAATATGGTAGGAGCTATTCTAACACTGCAGATTTTTTAAGTAGCTTTTGACAAGTTTCATACATACCATACATGATATTGATGTAATCATAAGCACGAAATTTAAAGTTTGATTGTGACTGTTACAAAATTATTAACACAAAGTGGATTAAGTTAGAGTTCAACCAAATTTTTGTCTGATACATTTGAATTACTTTATTTGCTCTCTAATGAATGATTTGAAAGTGCTACTTTATACATTAAACATATTGCATTATAGTTAGACAATTTCTGGATATTGATATATAAAAGTTACATATAAGGAACCATAGGGAACAATTTCATATCTTAGAAACTCTTTTAAGAAAGCATGCTCAGACATCCTGGCAAAGATAACTTTTTTTTCTTCTCACCCTTTAAAGAGGATGTTCATGAGATGATAAACATTCAGACTGGAATTTATCTCATTTAATTTAGGATATAATGAATATCTAGAAATTCTTTCTTCATCAGTGTTGAAAGAGTATGGATTAGTTCCCTAATTTTAAGGCAGGAAACATTAATATTAATAGCAAACATTATCCATTTTTCCAGTGAGATATGCTACGACTGAAGCTTGAGGAATAGCTTGAAAAATTCAAGAAAGAAGAAATAAACTGAAATAAAAGCTCCTGAAAAATAGAGTGTACGATATACTTCAAGATATGTACAACACATCAAGACACAGTGAACTGGTAGGTAGAGACATTTTAGAAGTAGAAAGTAGAACTGAAAAGCAACTAAGAAGAGTAATTATATTTTACTGCATTCTGTGTTCTCTACCTGAAAACAAACACAGCTCAGCAATTCAGGTCCATTGCATTTTTAGACCATAGTTTTTCATTAAGGATAGGTCTGTAACCATAATGATAAGTATGGATGGGTAGCAATCAGAGGTAGGATCAAATTTAAAGGGTTCATAATACAACAGTAGCTTGAGCTCCCAACCATAAACCTGAAAAAATTAAACATTTTCTGCACTCAGTGAGATAATTTTCCACATTAACAGTAACAAAAAAGTTAGTTTGGCAAACACTTTATTTAAGAGTGAAAAGATTAAAAATAGAGCTTAAAGAAGATAAACCAGGGAACAAGCAATACTTTAATTTCTAAAATAAAACAACTTACAATCCTATATGCTCAGGCTATGGATAGGCCAGTCACTCCTTTCCCCTCCTGCAGTAATATGTCATTCGCAGCCTGGGAATGGCATGTCTTTCTGTGTAACAAAGATGAATGAAAGCTACTGCTGTTCTTGTGGTGCAAGTTGCTTCCATGTTGCTAGACACTGCTGCTAGCCATGTTTCACTGCTCTGCCAACCATTCCTCACTCCTCCCTCTCCCACGAACTCCTGCCACCATTCTCCACTAGCAACCTAGTTCCTTTGACAGGCTTTTCTCACTTGTTGCTCTTGCTAGGAGCTTTACTAGGAGCTCATGCTCTACTGCCTATTCTAGCCAACCTCTCCAATACTGTTAACATCTCCTGTCAATATATGGAATGGGCACCATTTACAATATCAGGATTTCTTGAATTAAAGCAGATGAACTGATTTGTGACAGCTTTTACAGGTTCAGATCTCTGAAATCTGAAATGGAATTGTAGATTAATAAAAACTATGATGTTCTATGTTCACTCCTAATTTTGAGAACATAGTTATAATAAAGTTTTACAAAAAATTAGTATTATTTATTCACTTTCATAGGACAGAATACACTTAATTGCTCACAAGAGCAGCTATATATAACTATAAATAACTGATGGAGAAGACAGAATATTGCTATTGACTTCAGTAAGACTAGTTCTTTTCTACCAATGTTACATATTAACTAAAAAGATTCATGCTTTTCTCTAGACACTCATCACTGAACAACAAGATGGGCTCAGGGTTACTAACAGAACTCATCAATACTAAGAAAGAAAATTGAACGTGAGTATGATGTGACCTGCAAGTTGATCTATTCCTAATTTTACAGATACTCCATTTCATGTATGTCTTCTGGAAATGGATGAAATAGTAGTTTCTAAGATGACTTATATGGAACCTACTAACTATAGTTTTATCTGACATAATTGTTATTTATTAGCTAGACAATGCAATCTTAATAGCATAGAACTTATGAGTTACTGTGACAAAGTGTCATTATTAACACCAGAAGTAGTGACTTGATGGACTTAAACTCACCATAACTGCTCATGGATAATAGTATAAGATCTTTTAAAAGTAGAATAAATAGCAACATGTGTCTAAGTGTACTTCATATTTTTAATGCAGCAACACCTCAGGAATTTAATTATTTTAGTTAAAAGGTGTGTGTAATATAAAATTGAAATTAAATACACAGCAAGCTAAAATATGCAATAATTTCAATGAAAATAGTAATATCCTAAAGTATCCTAAACCCTTATCACAATTAGGAAGTTACCATAATGTCACCATAGCATTCATAGAAAATAAAGGTCTATCCTAAACTCTATAATGTGATACTGACTAAGAATAGCAAATGTTGTTTTAGTAATTATTTACTATATGAATGTGGTATTTCCTAAAAAGTAGGACTTTGTTGCTCTAGACACCTAACAAACTTAACAAATACAAATCAAATTATGGTAGCTGTCTCAAAGAGCTTACATTGTAATTCAAAATTAATATTTAAGAAGCATGTTCAAGAGATGAAAGACTGAGGAGGAAAAATGATCAACTGCTGACTGACTGTCATTAATGTCATGAATTCCTAAGTTTGGAATGGAAACAATCTGTGATAAAGGTATGGTAACTGTCAAGTTGGTCTGTACCTTTTTCATTATCATCCATTCTCAATATAATGCAAGGTAAAGTTCTTTTGTCATGCTGAAGTTTTTTTTGCCAGTAGAATCTTTCCATGGTTGGCTAGTGTTGCTCAGGGAGAATATGACTAAACAAGGTTAATGAAGTATTAAGCAAAACTGATCCATCTTGTAAGCAGCCAGAGTCTAAGAAAGGCAATCTTTCTCTAAACTATCACGGCATTTTTTAAAACTATTTATATATACTTGATGGCAGCACGGATTTACTTCCTACATTGTGCAGATTTCTTGCTGCAGGTCAGGTCTTCATAGATGAGCAGCTATCATTTTCAGAGCATAACAGAATTCACCCCTTATCACTGTCCAAGGTACAATATGTAAACACATGTGTGCATGATGATTAGACTATTAAACTCCTACTAAAGGATATCAGCTTTTAAAAAAATTGCCTGTCCCTCCTCTTTGCAATCCATCATAGCATCACACTGAATGAAACTAGACAAAAAATTGCACTCTACTATAGCAAACACAAGATTCACAATGAACTCTCCACTGTTCCAAAAACATGGAGAAGAAAATACATACTGCTGTACTTAAACAAACTAACTTTCTTCATAAAGCTATTTTGTCACTAATGACGAAGACGTGACAGGAAAGTCGCTATAGAAAAAAAAGTTTTTTACAACAACATGTAATTTTGCTCAGTTTAGTTTTTGCATAAGTGTCAAAAGGTACTTTAATCTTAGCTTGTCCTATTCCTGTTTTAAACCCTGATACCTCTTTAGGCATCTTTCCGCTTCACTGGAAAAGAGTTTCAGATGGATATAGTTTCTTCATCTTCTCAATTTTGCAGCTCTAGAAAGCCTTTATAATTTACTCTGTTACTGTAAGGTAAATATACATCCTTTTGTGTGGTGGCAGGGGAGGGCAAGAAAAAAGGGAGAAGGGATGGGGTAGAAGCTTCTTAATTGCAAACTCTGCCAACAAATGTTTTATCTTTACCATCTGAATGGTAAGTGTATAATAGTAGCAAGGCAAAGTTGAAAAGGAAAGGTGATATCTTTCATTAGTCTAACTGACATAGCTTCCAAAAAACAGTTAGGTTTCCCAGCCTACTAGCTCTTCCAGGTCTGATATAGAGGCCTCAAACTTTAAACTAAATATCAGGGAGAAAAAACCTTGTATATTATTATTGCCTTTCTGATTCATGGGGCTATATGAAATTTTCCTTTTATGCCTCAGCAGTTTTTAATTTTGCTCTTTCAATATCCTAAATTGTATTTAAAATCACCATGCTCCGTGTTGTTTACTGTGCATATTCCCTCTGTTAACTATTCAGTTTTGTAATCTGTTCTTGTTTTTCATGATTCCTATTTGGCTTGCGGCAACCTTGGAAAAGTCATGACACTTCTTGAGGTTCTGTCACTGTCAGTAATGGGTTACTTTTGTCATTATCACTTCTGAAATTTAGAAATGACATTGAAATACATGGTACTGTGTTTCTCTCATATATATCTAGCATGTCTCCATGATATCCTTTACTGAAAATCTGATTCTTTAGGAGGCATGTGCCAAAGATAACATTGGGTATCATAATATCAGAATTCATATCCAGAAGTAGAGGTTTCTGTCACAGCCCATACAATTCATTAGTAGAATCTGTTGCAAAATGCTATGACATTATCAGGCTATATTCCTCTACCTTTAGGTTCCAGAAATCATTTTTGTCCTGAATGTGTTTAGTGTTCTCATTTTACACCTCTGTTCTTTTTCTTTTTTAACACAACTTGGGTTCTTTTATGGTTATCAAAGAAATGTTTTTGATAAAAGACCAAAAAAATAGTCTGATAGTTATGTTGTACATTAAAAAAAACCATGTATCACATGAGATTAAAAACAAAGAGTTCCCATGATGAAATTCAGTTTTTGATCTAAACATAAAGAGGAATAGATAAGGTAATCTTTTTTTCTGACACCATTTTAGCAAACAAACTGTTTGGAGACATGATGGGCTAAGATGAAAATTTTTTGTAAATGTTGATTCCTAAACAATACAAATGCTGTACTTAAAGGAAAATAATACAATAAAATTAAGCAAACTGAGTTATAAAGTGAACAAAGGAAAAAAATAAAAAAGAACATCCCAGATGCCTCTGTACATTTGTTTTATGTACTTTGTGCCCAGTCACTTTAATGGTGGCCACTGTACAGATATAAATGGGTGAAACAAAGCTAACTAGTTGACACACAGAATCTCACTGCAGCAGAAAATAAATACATGTGTATGGTTTATAATTAAAATAAAGAAAAAAAAAAAAAAGAGCTAGTCAAAGTGAAAAATGACACCAAATAAATTATTTCAATCAAATTAGAGATTGAAACACCTACCAATTATAAATGAACTAACCAGGATATAATGAGTAGTAGTTGGCCTTGCACCCAAATGTAAGTATGCTAAAATAGTGTAACTTTGTGTAACTAACAATAGTACATAAGTATTTTGCAATACTGTGGATGGCATAGGCAGACACAATCTAAACACGTTTTATATGAGTACGGGAGATGTGAAAAGCCATGTGCAGCAGCACATAGGAGGTATTCAAGTGACAGAAAAAGAGTAAGTTGCCAGACAGAAGACAAGATAAGTGCAGGGGAATGTAAATAGGCAGAACATGACTGGCAAAACCAAAAGCAAGGTAAGCAGTATCAGCAGCAGAGGAGAACCCTTCTTTTTGGGAGAGGGACAATAGCATAAAAACATCAAGCATATAAAAAAAAAAATTGCACAAGAAAGATGGCAAGCTTACTTCAATTCCAACTTCTTGTGTTAAAGAGCTTTCAAGCCCGATCACCTTGACCCCAGCAACTAAGAATCACCATGGACTAGAGCCATTAGTGCTTACTATACAGCTATACAGAAGTGTGATGTTAAGGAATTTAGTAAAGTTTCGGTTTAAAGTTTAAAACTGGCCTGATAAATCCGTCTTCCAAACACTCCCATCACAGTCATCTCTAATGCCTTAACTGTAATTTATCTATATAGAGAAAAAGACATATCTTCAGTTATAGCACATTGATATAGAAACTCTTCGCCCTTTGGGCCTAATTTGCCAAGGTAGTCACCTAAGTTGTTTGTATTATGAACTGCAACAGACATAATTTTTCAAAGTTCCCACTAAATTCAACAAGGCATTTCTATATTCTGTTTCTCAGAAAAATCTGGTGCTACCATTTGACAATCAAATTTGACTCACTTCATGAGGCTGACCATCATGGTTTTCAAGAAAGCTAAAGGAGGCAATGGTGCTATAGGAAATATCATAAAGATTTTCTATACATTGTAAAGATTTTCTATATATTTCTTCCCTAATTGTTTCTTTCTGGAGAACAGTGTTTGTTCCTGAGCTTTGTGAGGTACACATATAAAACATGTTATTTACCAAAACCCCTCACTTAAGGCAATGTATTTTGTGCATAATTTTGTTTATGTAAAGCATCAGACACTAAAAATTACAAATGAAACATTAAAATTCATAAACCAACTTGTGAATGAAAATTTATTGCTATAGAGTAATACATAACTGATATCCACATAATTATTAAAAGAGATCTGATAATCATAATGGGATTAATAATCTTTGATTATCAGATTTTTTCATTTTTTCATTTCAGTTTGTGTTAGGAATCAAAGAGTGATATACATAAGGAGTAACTGATAGCTAATATATTTATAGCTATGTTTCATGTTTCAGCCACAAAACTGGTCATTTGTGTCCTATTGGTTGAACTACCAATCTANCCAGCCGAAACCAGGACAGTTCCACAGGTAAATCTCCTGTTGACTCAAAGATACTTGGAAATGTTAATTTGTCAATTTGTCAATTAATAAATGACTATGCATAGCATCTTGATTTGAATTAGGTCACAAAATTCAAGCCCTTTTATCTACAAAGTTTCCAGTTACATTGTTTTGTTCTGTAGTAAGTAATTATGGTATAAACTAGCACCTGGCTTATTTGACTGAGTGTAATTAAACTGAAATGACATACTTCTTTTTATTTTTTTTTTTTTTTAATGAAGAACTGTATCATTTGCTGCTTCAAAATTTTATTTCTCTCTTCTAGGTAAATATTCAGAAAAAAAAAAATCAAAATACTCCTAAATAGTCAGGCGTTTTTGTATTTTTAAGAATTCCTTTCTCAGTCTTGAATTTAATATTAATTTCTGTGTCCTTGATTGTTAGGCTTTATTTGCAAGTGCCAAACATAGTGAGACTGCTAAGAAACATCACTCAACTTTTAATTGATCTTGTCCAGTTTTGTCCTCTGCAGTATTATGCTTTTGCAACTGTATGTCGTCCGTTACCTATTACTAGGCTATTAAAATAGCCATGTTCTTGAATAAGCATAAGAGGCAGAAATAAAAATGTTTGCACAACTTGTGTTCTAGTGAATTGGAGAGTTGGGCATGCTCAAGAGGAACCACAGATATTCATTACACAAAGACTTGTGATCTCTTTCTTCTATGACACTCAAAGATTCAATCTACAAACAGACCAAATGTCACATTTAGCACTACTGGTTATTATAAACAGTTCAGTAAAATTATTTTCAAAAATGTTTTGCTTATTGATGCTTTACTCTCTTTTTGTAGACTAAAGGAAGCTAAAATGGATGTGTTTAAAATGATAGCTATTCATTTTTATATCAAAACATTATTTTTAAGAAAATAATAAAAAAAAAACATTCAGTACTTTTGTTATATGATACAGCACACCAGTTTCATGTATGCTGAATAGCAAAGAGGATATCTCAACTTGCAAAAGCTAAATAAATATCTAAACCAGATCAACAGAGAAGAGTAGCCTCTTCAATTGTCATTCTAACCAAAGATTACATTCTTAATAAGTATACTTCCTTCTTTTTCATTTTCATGTTAGTTGTGGCATTTTAGCTGGTAACACTTCTTGTTCAGTTTTACTCTGCTTTCTTGTTCTTCTTTTTGCTAATTTGGAAAGTCCAGGGACCATTGCTATATATGCTCACAGGTTTTAAAATGTAAAGCTCTGTAATTTTTTCCTTTATTATTGCTACTTAACTACATTGAATTGTATCTTAGGTGTCCTTTGTATAACATATTAACAACATTTCTGCCTCTCCTAAAACTATCTGGTTGGTAGCAGACTGAGTAGCCCATTGATGCTGAAGCCTCCATCTCTTCCTATTCAGGATTTCTGTCGTAGTTGTCCCGAATCCATGCCAAAGCCAGTACCCACATTATATTCAGCCCACTGCCTTTTTTTCCACAACTTCATGAAAATCCCTGAACCAGTATTTAGCCGTTAGTAGCAAGTGGCTTAAGGACCTTCAGTATTCTATTTTGTTCTACAAGGCTTGAAATTTGTCTGTATACCACTTGGTTCACATTAAGTGGAAGTTCCACAAATGAAACAAATGGAAAATGAGAAACGAATCTGCTCTGGAGGTAGAAGGTCTACAACATGCAGAGAGGGCAATTTGTTGCAACTGCAACATTTTATTGCAAGGGTAAGAAAAGTCAGGTTAAGATGTTATAAAGATGTTATAAAAAATAATGTGGATAAGCAAACTTCAGTAGTAATATATTTTTGTGATAGATAAGGAAACAAAAACAATTATTTAGATACTTCAGAGAAAAAGGGAAGATAAAAGGAAAGGTAAGTGGTCTAATTATCAGAAAGGAAATGCACTGGAGGGACAAAAAAGTAGAATTTCTAAGTACTTGCTCTGCTTCAGTTCACTCAAAAGGACTCTTGTGTGAAATGATTAATTATGCTGGGAGTAGATGAACAACATAAGAGAACAGACATCAACACTGTTAAAGAGCAAATGAGAAAATATCTGGACCAAATTAATGTTTTGAATCAGCAGGGCCAGATTAAATCCATCAGAGAGTGCTAAAGGAATTAGCCAATGAACTTTCATAGCCAATGGCAAATGATTTTACAGAATTCCAAGGAGATCCTAGAACTGCAGATTAGTAACTTGACGTCAGTTATAGAAAAAATACCAGCTAAACAGAGATGTAACATCAATACAAGCAGAGGTCAAACTAGAAAACTGATATGAGCATGACTTATTTCTGAGTATAAATACTTTTAAGTTCATACTGCTGGACTCACAGCCTCTTAGCATAAGATACTGCTAAACGACCCATGGGGCATAACAAAAATAGATACTATGTCACTTTCCTCAACAGGAGTCAGTTAATGGTGACAGATAAATATTGCCATCTACAAAAGACTTTCACCTCCAGTGTTCCCCAAGATCACATTCTTTGTTTCTCTTCCAAATTTATCGATTCACTGATAGCAAGATGCCTTGTTCTTTGTTTCTGATATTAGATCAAAGGCATTTAATTATAGAAAATTCTCAGCCGGTGTAAATAAAATATCTGATACCAAAAACTTTGATCTGCGTAGACAGCCTACTGCATACACAGAAGAAATATTTTCTTTTCAAATAAATTATTGTGGGTCAATAAGGATTCAATTGGAGGTTAATAGGATCAGAGACAGAATCAAATGGCAAGGAAAGCATTGACTTTGACTACTAAATAATAAACATACCATTTATCTTTATCTGCAAGGCCAGTCTTTAATTTGTCCAAACTTTCTCTCCAGCAAAACTGAAAAAATACCTAATCTTGATTCTTACAAAAACAGTAACTAAATATCATGTGATTAAGATGGCAAATAGTGCTATTAACAATTAAAGAATGCAAAAAAATTCTGATCTAACTTATCAGTTAATCTGCTGTGCAATAAAGGACTTAACTTCACATACTTATTCAAAAAGATCTTTACCTTTGGCTGCATGCAATCTTTCAGTTAGTAGGACTGTTTGCATTGTGAACGATTTGAGCAAGGAAATCACAAGCTGGCCTACAGTATCTGTTGTATAATTTCTAATGGTGAATAAGTTTTTAGAATGTATCATTTTGTAACTTTCACAGTCAGAAAAAAATTTTTGAAATATATTTGAATAAATAGTTTGCTATAAAGAACTCAGTCTTTCCCAGTAAAAATACAACAACTATTGTTAGAATAGAAAAATATAACACTGCAATGTGCTCGAGGTCACAAGTGACTTCTCTTCTTAGAACAGGAATATCTCAGGAAATAATTAACCAAGGAACTGTATAGAGTATGTAGGTACATTGCAATGCATTCTAATACATTACTGTAACAATCCACATGTATATAGACACCAATACTTCTGTACTCACAGTGTGTGTGTGTGCATTTGAGTGTGTGAACCTTCTAGCTCTTAACACTTCTTCACAATTGCTTCTGACACAGAAGTCATGATTTATTACAAATTTTAGTAACGAGCAGTCTGAGCTAGATGAACGTTAATCATTATAAGTAGGAATGAATTATATTTTAAAACACTTTTTCCCCCTCATTTGCAATTCTTCCATGCAGATAAAGTGCTGGTGGTTAGTTGTAGTTTATGAAATTATAGATGGACTCTAATATTTGCATAGTCGGTTTTGTTTTTTCAGTAAAGATTTTTCATTTTTTACAGAAAGAAGTAGTACTTTTAAAATGAATTGACAATCTTCAATATTTCTCACTTTTTCATGGAACTGCCTAACTAAAAAACTGCTAAGATTGTCACATCAAAAAAGAAAGATACAAATCAAAGTCGTTGAACTAGCACAGATCACATCCTGACCAGGTTAAAATCTACTAAAATTGTTATTTACTATATCTATTGGCGCAAGAGGTAAGAGGCATCTTCTACATTGCTAGGAAGCGACAGGCATGGGAGGTATGTTCATAGTGCATTTTAAAAGTACTACGTTAAAATCTTTAAAAAGGTGTAAATGTACTCCAAGAAGTAAATTTTCTTACCCAACACCTTCATTTGTTCAACGGTTCCCCCTCCTTTGCACATATATGCAATCTAAATTGCTTTTCCCTGTCTTTTTTCCTAATTCAGCCCTTTATAACATACATTTTATCCTCATCAGCTTTTTGCCCAATCTCAATGTTGATCACTGTTAAAAAAATTATCTTATGGACACAGAAACAATGTAGAAAACCAAAAAACAAAACAAAGACTTACATGGGCTTATGGCTGAAAGGATAGATAACAAACAGGTTCCACCTGCTTCTCAACGTTATTAGACATTCTAAGATGATGTGAACATTCAAAGTAGTATCACACAATTAAATTGCTGAATCACTGAGAACAGAAACATTAGAGACTTTTCAGCTTACAGTAGCATGCACTGTGAAATCCAAGTAATAGTTTTTTCTGGCCAACAAAATCCAAGCTCTCCAGTGCCTGAAGGTCAGTGTTAATAGGAACAATTTGGTTTTGGCAGTGCTTATGCTTCTTTCACAGTCAAGCACAAGGCAACTTCTAGAATAAGTAGTATATTGATTAGAATTTTGGGATTTTTGCAGGGGATTTATCTTTTAAACAGTTTATTTATGAAGAAATAGATTTTAGCACATACATGGGACATTTGCTTGGATGGCATATATGAAGGGCATAGATAAAGCCTGCAGGATTCTGTCAGAGAACAAGGGCAGATGTGTGAAAGAGCAGGTAGGAATATTTGAATGCAAATAAGAAGGTTGGAAATTTACCTATCAAAAAGTGTTACACTGGGTATTTAGGACTGATAGTAGAGAGCAGATGGATTTTGACAAAGGAGCAGACGGATTTTTGGTTGATATGAGAGAAGAACTGTCAAAGTACCAGCTGTGGTTGAGAAGGAAGGATAACCAATTAATTGTCTGTGCCCTTTCTTGGCAGATGTCAAGTTTCTGCTATCTTTTATTTACAGAGGCTTGATTCGTTGAGAATCCACAGAGGAAGGCATTCTTTAAAAAAAGTTGGGGTATTCTACCTTTGGTACAACAAGAAAGCAGTTGTCTTTCCCAAATAGGTGGAGACAAATAGAGAATGAATGGTGAACTGGACTATATGAACCTTTGCTGGGTATTTCCCACAGGAGATCAGATAATTAAGTTGCAGTTTAATTAATCTCCATTCTTCATATCTTGTCTTTCTTTCTGAATTTGCAGGGTGCACATGTTTTCTAGTAGACCATAAGACAAAATAGTAGCAGGCACAAACCACATACACAATGTCATTATTGTCTGGAAATTAGATAAATTGTTTAATAATATATTAGAACATCACCAGTAAGGCAGCAAGCTATTTCAGTGTGATGATTCCCCACACAACATAGATCAGGACAATAGACACCTGTTTTCTTGGGCAGGTGGTATTTAAGGAATGGAAAAGTGGAATAGAATAATAAAGAGTGCAAAATATCACATTTTCACCTTTCTAGAGCCAATTATATACTTCAGTGGAGTAACAATTAAACAACTAAGAAGCTACTCAGGAAAATAGAAAGGACACCATTCTTAAATGGAGAATAACTTTACAAAAAGACTTAAAAGTCACTTTAGTTCAACCCTTATGTGAAGATTCAAATATAACTTTTTCCCTTACTTTCAGCTTTTCTGTAAGCGTAGAAAGGTGATAACTGAAGTTTCATATACAGGCCAAACACTACTATGAGTATGAGCCAAAATCCTCTCAAAATTCCTAATTTCTTCTTTGTACATCTACTATAAAAATAAGACAGATGCGATACTGTAATTGTAAACATACCTCTCTAAGACCACACAGAGCAGGACATGAAGTGTATGCCTGCATAGTGTTTTAGTTCAGGTAAGAAGTGTGTTTTTCAAACGAACCTCCCAGGAGAGCCCATGTATAAAATATCTATATTAGCAAATAGTGTGGGGCACCCAGAAGTCGGTCTGTAGAGCAGAATAGTTGCAGCTGGGGATCTAATGTAAATACTACAAATGTTTTGGAAGTTTTTACTTCATGGAGGCTGTTGAAGGTCGTGGACGTTTTTAATTTAACTCTAGTCTTGCCCTGTAAACTGGATGTCTGTTAACAGTACATTTTCAATATAAAGGAACCAGACTGTAGGTTGTAAGACTTTCCATGACGCAAATCAAAGCTCAGTAAGTGGACAGCTGGAAGAACTGTTTCAAAAACGCATTGCTGATTCAAATTTAAAAGATAATGGTCATGTACTTTTAGTGCACTTCGGCTTGAAACAAGGACCAGTCTCAGAGCACATGAAATGAGTTTGTTTTCAATGAAACTGAACTGAAGGTGTTCTCCAGCAGCCTATTGCATGCACTCTGGCTGCATATGGGCAATCAATCCGTAGGACAAGAATAGAGCAATATCCAAAGCAATATCCAAAGTAAAAAAAGAAATCAAAACAAAGAAAACCCCATGAAATAGTCCCCAGATACCTGAGTATAATGTGGATATCAAACCTTGCTTCCAATTCCTCACTTTGCAGATTTTGTATTACTCCTGAGCACTTGCTGAAGTAAGGATGTTTGGCCAACCTGTAAACAACAGATATTGTAAAATACCAAAAGATATTTCAAAATAATATCCTATCATAAGAACCAAATGAAAGCAATTCTCACACCATGTAAGAAAAACTTTCTTGATAATTACAGCATGTTCATGGAGTAACAGGGCATATGGGTGATTTAAGGTTCAGGAAAACAGTACACACTACTTTGCCTTTACTGATAAACAAAGATGCTCTAGGGATATCTCCTTGGCCCCAGAAGCAGGTGACCATTATTGATTTGTACTCAAATCACTTACAGCTAGGTTCCTTTCTGATAGGTTGCCTTCTCCACAGGTACTTGGAGCCAAGATATAACATAAGCCAGAGGACATTTCAGCAGAGTAGATGACTGAAGATTCAGTGCTCATGTGTTGCCATCTTTTTTTTAAACTGTATAGCTTTACCTTAAGGAAGAGATGCTGGGAATTGATTCCAAGGTCCAAATTCCCAGCTTTAGTCTCTTTTGGTTGTAGCCTAGTAAATGTGATTTTTCCCATTACTAGTAAAAGTCCATGAGCTTCATACTGACCTAATAGTGCAAAGTCTTGTCTGGACTTGTTTGCCCCTTGCTGGTTTTAGCTTGTTTTAACAGTTCCCTAGGGATGAGGTGACTATTGCCTATTTGTTTTAATTTAAACTCTGTGAATACCATCTATATTGAAAAAAGAGAAGGCATTATTCTTGCTTAATGAAAAAGGGGGGAGAGGTGATAGACACCACAGGGAAGATGAAATTACCTGGATAGATTTCCCCAATTCTTTTGTAATGATGGACTTGGAATTACTGTTATTCTTGTGCTGGCTGATGGAAAGGTTGGCTACTCTAATACAAAGTAAATGTAGAAATGATAATAAGCAATGAATGACTGGGGACAAAAACCTTTCAAGAGCAGAAGAAAACACCTTTGTTGCCAAGAAAAGGAAGGAATATGATGCTATGTGCTTTATAGGAAAGTACTTGGTGAGTAAATATTCAAGCAAAATATGGTGCACACATTTAATTGTTGATTTTTAAATAGGAGCTCAGAAAAATTTACCTATAAGAAAAGCTGTATAAAAAACATCATTACTCATAAAAAGAGATTTATTTTTTTCTTTTTAGACTTGCAGTTCTTTTAGATTAATTCTGGTTTATACCAATAATGCTTGGAAATATATATTTTAAGACAGGAAAAAAAATCTTTATTCATATAAGACTTTAACCCCCATTTTTCTCAAAACTTCATAGCAGGGTAGGGAGATGGGTGAGTAGAGATTTAAACAGGTCACAATACTGGTGAATGTTCTTATTAGCTAGCTTAGGGAAATCTCTGATCATCGTATCCCATCACTAATTCTGTTCTGAGTCATATAGTTATCCTTATCTATTGCACCGAGGAAAATTTTAATACTGAATGTAAGGTTCCACTTAAGAGGAACAAACACAGGAATTACAGCATCTGGAACTCAGCTAAGCACCAAGCTGCAAGACTAGATTCAATCAGCAGGTATTCTAAACAACTTAAGAAAAAAACTGGCAGGAGAATATGGAAATTGAAAAGGGAATTTATCTCGCTAGGGATGAAACTGGAATCTATCTTCTCTTTGCTGGTGAACTAACGAATTAATTCGTACAATTCTCTGAAAAATTCGTATTTTATTGTTCCCTTCTTTTTTTTCCTGTATGTATCTAGTACAAGACTGTCATGACTGCAACAGAAAAATTTTATGAGTTTCTTACATTTATGCATGGTTAAAATGCCTTTTAAAATTGTTTTTGTTCTAGTATCTCTTTCATTTGTTTTTGTTGCTGCATCTGACACAGATAACTGCTGTATGCTTTTCTATCTCTTTATGTGTGTCTTACCTTGTGTTGCATTCTGCTGACTACACAGTTACCAGATAGACCAAAAGGTTTCAGCATACTGAAAGAATCACTTGCTACATCACTACAGATCTACATATGAGATGGCCTGGGAGCCAGGGGAAGTATATTTTTTTCTAAGGCCGAGAGCATAGGAAAGGCTGATTATTGGAGGGATGAAGGGAGTCCCGGCCAGCTGCTGGAGAGACCATGGGGTCTGGGGGTTGGTTGAGAGATTTGCTTGCATGTGTGTGTGCATGTGTGCGTGTGTGGGTCTCTAGATGTGAAATACCTGCGAATGGGCTCCTGGATGGACGGCACAGCCAAGGCCAGATACTGGGAGATCCACCGTGCATGTGTGTATCTGCTGTGTGAACCTCTGGCCCTTGGGGTTCATATGTGCAGGTGCCAGCAACTGGGGAGACTAGGATAAAATGAGTAGATACTGGTTTGGGTGGGTGTCTGAGCCCAACTGCTGGAGGGTTCCACATCGTACATATGCATATGTACATGTGGATGTGCATTTATATGTTTATATATATACAAAAGTATATGCATACATATAGATATATAAGTTTCCCAATAATAGACCTTCATCGAGTTCAGCCAGAGATAGGATCAGGATAAGGCCATCGGTGTTGTTTGTGTTTGTGTGAAAGATGAGTGTGTCTGTCTGTGTTGAGCAGTGTGGCTGGTGTATATACGTATATATACACTGAACATTTGTGTATGGTGTGTGCATGCATACTGGGAATACATGCTCAGCCTTGCTACTGGTTGGTCTTCTGGGCATGGAGCTGCAGCAGTTTTACCTCTGTCAGGCTGCAGGATTTGGCCTCCCACTAATAAACATCTGTTTTTCTGACACCAAATATGGTCAGGATTTGCAAGAAGAGGTCAATAGGGACATCAGTGCACTGTGGATAATTGATTTTCAAAGTTCAGCTCTTATAATTCACTAATTGTCCATAAAGAGACTGTGATTTTTGCAAATTGTTGTACATTTGAAAACTACTTAAACCTTTAAATTAACAAATTTCAGACTTTGAAGCTTACAATATAAAATAATTTCTTTGGGTGTTTGTCATTTGGTTTATGTTTTTTAATTTCTTGAGAGTATAAATACATATTTTTACATTGCTGATCTAGATCTAAAGGTGTTGTCAGACACACAACTTTGTGTTTGTTTTCTGTTAAGAACCTTGAGTCTTTTGGCTAGACCTAACAAACTGACCGTAGCAAGTTTCCAATATATCTGATTCATCATATAAGACTTGTTATATTTTTCTCTGCTTCTTCATAGGGTAATATAACCTTCAAAAACTGTCACTGAACCTCCTTAAAATGAAATTAATTTTGTCACAGAAATATTTTGTTGCATTATAAAATAAATCTGAGAACATGAAATTAATTTTCTACTGAGATTCACGCCATCAAAATATTTTCATAAATGAGAATAAAATTAGATAGTGTGGGTACAGTCAAAGAGAATTAAGAAGTGATTAAACTATGACAGCCCTTTAAGCATATTTTTCTCTCTATTCACTCAGATACAATTACAATAATACCTATTGTTAAAATCATATTTCAATTTATTTTCTTGTTCTGAAGACCATTGCTCTGATTGTATATGACTTCTGAGCAAACCCAGTAATACGACTCATGTTTAAAGCATTTTCTTTTAGACATATTGCTAAGAATACAAAGTGCTATCAGTTCTACCATCGGTTACATTTTCTACCTGAGCAAATCTACTTGAGTGAGTTGAGTGGCTTTAGCGGGGTGGCTTTAATGAAGTAATTCCACAGTAGGTGAAGTCTGCTCCAGAACTAAAACTGGCTTCTTGACTATACTTAGTGTCGTCCACAGTTTCACTGAGCAGGATTTAGAAGTTCCATTCTTGTTTGTTTATTTCTTTTTTTCAACCATCAGTTTGAAGTCTTGGTGTTAAACAACACAACATAAAAAGCACAACACACACACACACACACACACACAAAAACCAAAAACCAAAAAAACCCAAACAAAAACCCCCAAAAAACCACAACACAAAACAAATGCAAAAAACTACACAAACACAAAAATCCCGCCCCCCACAAAAAAAACCCCACACACAGTTCTACAAATATACCAGGATTGGCTGTTAGGGTCAATAACAGAATACCAGTTGATTTTTTTTTTTAAACCACCTACAGTATATTATCTGAATTAGTAAGAGATTTGGCATTTTGTCCAAAGTTGATGAGGATTTTCACAATAGTCACATTATTCTGATGAAAAAATATTTATACTTTCAGTTCAGTTGACATTGCCAGGTAGCAGCAGGAGCGGGCTGCTGCAGAAGGGATGCGGAGCTGGGAGCCAAGAGTGACAGCAAGGCAAGCAGGGCAGTGGCCTCAGCAACAGCGATGCAGACCCACAGCACTTGAACAAGAGAGCAGGGCAGATCTGGTGCTGGCAACCAGGGTCAGCCAACAGCTCTCTGGTTGCCAGACAAGACCACAGCAATGAGGTCCAAGGTCAAAACAGGTAGTTAAGTCAGCAGGTCAGGATCACCACTCAAGCTCTCCCCTAGAGGAGGGGGATGACAAGATCCATACAAAGCTTCTCATAGCACATTCTCACACATTTCTCTCTTCACAGAAATCCGAACCAAATTTACACAAGTGTGTCATATCATAGCTAGCCTTGAGCACCAGCAGCTAAATCCATGTGGGAAAGGAAGCTGCAGAGCCTGTTGTTGCACTAAAGGCCCTGGCAGACATTTTGAAGAGAAAATAAGATTAAATGGAATATCAGCATCCACCCAGAAACTGTCATTAGGGAAAATACAAATACAAAGAAACATAGGAGCTTATAATTTCTGCTCTCTCAAATTCTAGGAATCAGTTAAAGCAGTGATACAGCAATGTCCCAAATGTTGTTGGTAAGAGGAAAAGTCCTGCTGGTTCCTTTACAAAAGCTGAAATAGTTCATTTGCATTGGAAAGAAATCAAAGGGCCTCTAGATATACCTTGGATGGCTGTAATAAGAGTTGCCCTCATTGGGAGATTCAATAAAAACATTGTTGCTTATTTCCCCACATCCACTGGGGAAATCTTTTCTTCACATCAGCATGACTTGGAGATAGGAGAGAGGCTCCTGGGAAGATGGGAATAATTGATGCTGTTAAGCATCCATGTAGACCTATATTTTTTTTATTGCATTTTTCTTACTAACTTCATTACCAACTTTTAAATAAAAACTAATCTTTTCTTTTGCTTTTTTCACCCTAAAATTGCTGGATATGAGTCCAGCTAATCTGAGGAATGTGTATCTTTGGAGTAATATCTCTGATTATAGCGGTGGGTGTACAGATAATAGCCTGAAGATTCAGCCATCTGGTTCTGATTTGGGGAAGTGTTGTGAATGAGTGGTTTAAAGGCTGCTTAAAGAATCACTGTCAAAGGTATTAGCAGAAAGTTATTTTAATAGAGATTTATAAAAGTGTGACTTCACAGACTTTGATGCAAGGTTCACTCTATCACTTACTACATGGATGAAGCATACAAAGGAAAATCAAGTTAGTATTGAGCTAGAATGATTTATACAGAGACCAAGGATGGGAAAAGGGTAAGGGAGATTTACCGTTGAGTCACGAGGTTCAGAGAAGACACCCTTGCTTTCTAAACTCCTGAGCTTAGAGTCCGGCTGGATCCAGTCCTAGTACGAGACTTGGTCAATGGTTTATGTCTAAGGGATTATATGTGTTTAGCAGCAGTCTAAGGTTCATTCACAGTTTAAGATGGATCACAAGATTTTAGTAGCAATTAATGATTGACTAATTTAACATTTACAAAGTAAGTTAGTAGAGTCTACTACAATCACGACAGTAACTTAATCACAGATTATGCTTACTATCAATTCACACACACACACACAGACACAAAGATAGACGTCTCAGGGGCTGGTGCCACTGGCGAAATTTTGGCTTGACAATGGGAAGGCTTACACGGCACCGGGCCTGCTGGCAATGGACGGAGTTCAGCTGTCTTACAGGGGGAAAAGGATCATCGCATATGAGTTGGCAGGGCTCATCGAGAGGGCTTTAAACTAGGTTTGAAGGGGGAAGGGGATAAAACCAGGCTTACTAGAGAAGAGCCTAGAGGTAGCATGCCAATCAGTAGCCCAGCTCAAGTGCATCTACACAAATGCATGCAGTGTGGGTGGCAAACAGGAGGAGCTGGAAGCCATTGTGCAGCGGGATAGCTACGACTTAGTCGCCATCACAGAAACATGGTCGGATGAGTCTCACGGTTGGAATGCTGCAATGGATGGCGATAAGCTCTTCCGAAGAGACAGGTGAGGAAGGAGAGGTGGTGGGGTAACGCTGTATGTTAGGAAGTACGTTGACTGTCTAGAGCTCAATGATAGTGATGATGAGGTCGAGTACTTGTGGGTAAGGATGAGGGGGAAGGCCAATAAGGCAGATAGCCTGCTGGGAGTCTGTTATAGACCACCCAACAAGGACGAGGACGGAGACGAAATATTCTACCGGAGGC
>VZTQ01008242.1:6555-21996 GCA_013400755.1 Pelecanoides urinatrix | reverse complement strand
TCTTCCCCCCCCCCCCCCCCGCTGGAAACTCCCATCCCCTTTTGGGTTGGGGTCCTGGCCGCGAAGCCGCCTCTGCCGGCTCACCCGCGTACAGACTGTCCGCGCCTGCTGTGCGGGACTGCCACCCCCAAAAAAACTGTCTGAGGGAATTCTCCGCTTCCCCTCTCGCCCGGCGCTGCAGGGCTGGTGGGCATCCGCCGGCCGCGAAAAATAGGGATTTGGGGCTGCTCCCCACCCCGCTCCACCTTCTGCATTTCCTTTTTAATTTTTTTTTTTTTTTTTTTTCCCGAGGGTGCTTTTCGGACCCCCGCTCCCGCCGGCGCCCGGGATCCCCGGTGCTGGCCCCGGTACGGGAGGCGGGCGGGCCGGGAGCGGGGCCGGGAGCTGAGCGGCTCGGCTAGGGGTGCCGGGGGCGGCCAGACCTACTGCGGGTATTTATTTTCCCACTTTTCCTTTATCTCCTTACGGGATCGTTGTTTCTAGGCGTAATACTCTCCTAAATGGATAAATTGGTTCTTATGTAGAGTCTCCAGCTAGTCCTGTTGTCTTTTACCTTTGGCTTGTTGTCTTTCGCCTATCTCGGATTACCGGGTATTCTCCTCGATGAAGAGCCATTAATTACCCATTCAGTCAATATTAGGAAGACTACAGAGCTTTTTACATAGGATTAAGAAGACATCAGATTGTTCCGTTAGTATATTCCTACTCACGAAGAAGCTTTCGTTATACATTTAGTTTTCCCTGGAGTGAGGCTAACAACTGCTGCATATATTATTCTCAGACGACGTCCGGGGCGGGGGGGGGGGGGGGGAGGGGGTACGAATTATATATCCGAAGTGCAATAGATAACTTTTAATTTGCGCTTGGCGGGGGCTGCGGGAAGGGCAGCGCAGCTTCGCCGGCGCCGCGCAGGGGCAACGCACCGGCGGAGCGCCTCCGCCCCGGCCAGGGGAGACCCCGGCCCCGGGTCACAATTCCGGGGACAAATTTGGCCACGTTATGTGGCGGGGAGGGGGTCGTCGAGCGCTGCCTGGCGGCCCCGATCCGGCTCCGCCTCGGCCCCTCCGCGACCGCTCCCTCCCGCGGGGGCGGAGGCTGCGCGCCCGCCTCGTCCCAGGGCTCAAAGGTGGCACCGGGGACCTTGGCTTTGCACGCTGCCGGGTCTGCAGCTGATCTGGATGGAAAGCTGAATCCGCGTTGGGTTTTTTGTTTTTGACAAGAGATGTGAAGTTACGGAATATTCAGACCAAAGAAAAAAAAAATATTTTTTTAAGAGTTGAAACAATCAATTTGTGATGCTGAATGATGATATAAGGCGGAATGTAATTTCAACGTTTTATGTTGGAGGCTGCTGTTTCAGCAACACCCAGATTATCGATTACAGGAAAGGATTCCTTAAGTGGAATTCACACTGCTAACAAACTGTACAGGTTATATTTATCTACACACTTACACACATACACAAATAGTTTAAGCATCCTCCCGACCTGCATTAAAATTATTGGAAAAAACCCACCAGCAACCATTTACGCGTGCTGTGGGGGGCTGTCGAAGCGTGTGCTGAAGTTTTCCTAATTTTGTGGGACTGGTCACCCAGCAGCGATTTTCCTGTCTCGCTTGGTAAACATGACACCCGCCGGGCTACGTTTGACACTCCAGGCTGCAATAATAGTTTTATACTTTCCCATTTTTCCTTTCCCCAGCGTGGCCACGGACCCGTTTCTTCTGGAATAACCCTCCCTCCCCGCAGCCCCTTCCCCGCGGGAACCCAGCGCGCCGTGTCGTTTTGGAGGGTCTCCTACTGAATTTCGTTTCCTCCTTTCACAAGAACATCGATTTGACCAAACATTCGTATTTTTTACTATTATTACCAATGCTGCTAGCTAGCGACTATTCTCCTTGTGCCCACCGATGGTGCCTAACTCGCGAAATTACCTGACCGCCCTCGTAATTTCCGAAACTGAACTCTGGCAGAGGGGGTCCCCCAAAACCCCTGCCCCGCTTCCCCGCCTCTCACCCAGCCCGCCCCGAGGACCAGACTTTTTGGGAGGTGAATCCCATAAAGCACGACGTCCTGACAGTCAGGCAAGAAAAAAATCAAGGAGCACGGCGCGATTAAAAGCAAATCAAAGCCAAGACCCAAAAAAACCCGCCCGAATCACGAGAACAACGTCGTCGTCTGTCCCCCGCCCCCCCCCAACCCCGCCGTGATTTCTACGATTTGCAGCGAGTCGCCCGAGCAGCTCGGGGCGTCTCGGGACTTGCCATTATCCGTCGCACAGAGACACGGGCTGGGGCTGCACACGGGGTTCATCCCCACATCTGCAGGGATATATCCGCATCCGCGGTCGTTCCGCGCTTCCTTTCCCCGTAAATGGGAAGTTTTTAATGGTCAGGCAACCCCGCGTTGCTTCTTCGGCTGAGACTTATATTTTAATCAATGGCATTAAAGGTGTTTAGATAGCAATTTCCCCTGCAGCCCGACGGGTAAAAAACAGACCGGCTGATACGGTGACGAGGCAGGAAATTTTGCGTGTACTACAATAATCCGGGTTCATAATTGATGGTTAAGAAAATAACCATTTGTTTCTCGGCAGAGGAAGTAAAAGTTACCGTGTCAGGGAGCATATGTGGATATTACTTTTATAAATACTTAGTCGAATAAGCTGGCGTGGAAGGGCTCATAAATTTATTATATCAGAAAGGTCCCCACTTTCCCATTAGATCGTGCTAAGGGCTTTGATTAAGACCACCTGTTCGTCGGGAGGAAAAGGCAGGGGAGGGTAAAAAGGCCTTTCTTATTTGCAAACCATATATAAAGCAATGTCACCCTTCCTTTCCACATTATTTAACACTTATTACTGGCGGAGGGAAAAAGTGCCAGACCTTGGTAAAGCCTATTTGTGCACAATTTAATATCATGTATGTTTCCGGGATTAAAAATTATCGGCTCGTAATACCTTCGCGTTTGGAATTACCCCGGATTTTGCTCGCTAACCTTCCTTTAGCCTAAGCGTTTCTTCTTCTAGGGGTTTTGATGTCCAGCTAGCAAATCCTGCTTAAAGTCTCCGGGGGAGGGTNCGCCCGCCGCCCCGGCAGCGCGGCCGCGGAGGGGGCCGCCGCTTACCGTTGGCGCCGGGGGGCGGCCGCCCGAAGAGCCTGCTGCCGGCGGGCTCCTTGCGGCCCTCCGGCGCCTCGCCGAACTCCCCCTTTTTTATGTCCGCCTCCTTGGAGAAAAGACACTCGACGGCGCCGGCCTGCACCCCTGGGGACGGGGACACGGGCGGGGGGGGAACACACACGGGACAGGAGAGAAGCGGTCAGCGCCCGCTCCTGCGCACCCCTCCGCGGAGGCGGCGGCGCTTCCCGGAGGCTGCCCCGCCTGGCTCCGCACCCGCGCACCGCACCGCAGCGGGGCCGCTGTGCCTCCGGCCCGGCGGGAGATGGTTTCTCTTACCTAGCTGAACACAGGCGGAGACAAGTTTGCGGCAGTTGGACTCCATTACCCGTTATCTGCAAAAGATGAAGGCGCCGGAGTTTTAAACCATAATTCCGGGAGTGAAAAATAAATGCAAAAAGAAACCCGGCCGCCCGGCAGCCACGTCGCAGGACCCCCACCTCTCCCCAGCGATGCCCTCACAGTACCCCTTCTCCCCGCCTCAACCTCGGGTGCCGCCCGAGTCACGCCACGGGATAGGTGCAAAACCCGTGGCGATTTCCCAGCCNGAATCCCATAAAGCACGACGTCCTGACAGTCAGGCAAGAAAAAAATCAAGGAGCACGGCGCGATTAAAAGCAAATCAAAGCCAAGACCCAAAAAAACCCGCCCGAATCACGAGAACAACGTCGTCGTCCGTCGTCCCCCCCCCGCCGTGATTTCTACGATTTGCAGCGAGTCGCCCGAGCAGCTCGGGGCGTCTCGGGACTTGCCATTATCCGTCGCACAGAGACACGGGCTGGGGCTGCACACGGGGTTCATCCCCACATCTGCAGGGATATATCCGCATCCGCGGTCGTTCCGCGCTTCCTTTCCCCGTAAATGGGAAGTTTTTAATGGTCAGGCAACCCCGCGTTGCTTCTTCGGCTGAGACTTATATTTTAATCAATGGCATTAAAGGTGTTTAGATAGCAATTTCCCCTGCAGCCCGACGGGTAAAAACCAGACCGGCTGATACGGTGACGAGGCAGGAAATTTTGCGTGTACTACAATAATCCGGGTTCATAATTGATGGTTAAGAAAATAACCATTTGTTTCTCGGCAGAGGAAGTAAAAGTTACCGTGTCAGGGAGCATATGTGGATATTACTTTTATAAATACTTAGTCGAATAAGCTGGCGTGGAAGGGCTCATAAATTTATTATATCAGAAAGGTCCCCACTTTCCCATTAGATCGTGCTAAGGGCTTTGATTAAGACCACCTGTTCGTCGGGAGGAAAAGGCAGGGGAGGGTAAAAAGGCCTTTCTTATTTGCAAACCATATATAAAGCAATGTCACCCTTCCTTTCCACATTATTTAACACTTATTACTGGCGGAGGGAAAAAGTGCCAGACCTTGGTAAAGCCTATTTGTGCACAATTTAATATCATGTATGTTTCCGGGATTAAAAATTATCGGCTCGTAATACCTTCGCGTTTGGAATTACCCCGGATTTTGCTCGCTAACCTTCCTTTAGCCTAAGCGTTTCTTCTTCTAGGGGTTTTGATGTCCAGCTAGCAAATCCTGCTTAAAGTCTCCGGGGGAGGGTGGACTCGGGAAGGGGACGTGGCTCCTCCTGAGATCACTAGATGTTATTTGAGAAATAGCGAGCTGTTTGGCCAAACAGGGTTAATACAGTATTCTTACAAGGAAATGTTTAACCACGAGACCAGGAATACGTGCATTATTAATTCACTCTAGTTTCCTGTATTATTAATTCAGGTTAATATATTTTATTTAAACAAAATTACGTTTATCTTGGATTAAACAGTCTCTCGAAATACAGAGCGCTTGTTTTCTTCTTTGTAATATGTTTGCATTGCTGTTTTTCTTTACCAGCCCTCGGGCTCGCCTACCAGACCCCCTGAAACGGGCAGGGGAAGAGCAGGCAGGAGCCGGCTCTGCCTGCGGACGGGGCGCTGCGGGGGTGCCTGCCTCGGGGGGCCGGAGAGGGCTGGCGGCCTGTTTACGGGCGGGGAGGTGTCAAAAAATAGAAAACAAAAATCAACACGAGAGCGACGCTGCCGGTATCTGAAAGGCGCGCTGACAGCGATGTTTTCTGGGGGGAGACGCGCTGGCGGCGGGCGTCAGTGCGCGCCTGCAGCCGCGGGGGTGCCCGCGCGCCCCCTTCCCCTTCCCCCGCGGCCGCGCATCTTCCGGCGCAAGTGGCGCCCTGGCGCAAAGCCGCGCCGCGCTGCGCGANCGGGCGGGGGGGGAACACACACGGGACAGGAGAGAAGCGGTCAGCGCCCGCTCCTGCGCACCCCTCCGCGGAGGCGGCGGCGCTTCCCGGGGGCTGCCCCGCCTGGCTCCGCACCCGCGCACCGCACCGCAGCGGGGCCGCTGTGCCTCCGGCCCGGCGGGAGATGGTTTCTCTTACCTAGCTGAACACAGGCGGAGACAAGTTTGCGGCAGTTGGACTCCATTACCCGTTATCTGCAAAAGATGAAGGCGCCGGAGTTTTAAACCATAATTCCGGGAGTGAAAAATAAATGCAAAAAGAAACCCGGCCGCCCGGCAGCCACGTCGCAGGACCCCCACCTCTCCCCAGCGATGCCCTCACAGTACCCCTTCTCCCCGCCTCAACCTCGGGTGCCGCCCGAGTCACGCCACGGGATAGGTGCAAAACCCGTGGCGATTTCCCAGCCCGTCGGACCGCTCGGCCTCCCTCCACCCCTCGTTGTTGGGGGACGTGGAGGAGGGTCCCCGAACCTCGCGACCGTGCTCCGCCCCGGGACACCTCGACCGCGGTCCCTGGGTGCCGTGGGACAGCGGGTACCGGCAGCTGGGCCCCCTGCGCGGCGGGAGATGCGCGGCTGCGCCCGCCGAGGCCCCGGTTCCCGGCTGCGCCTCCGTGCTCTCCGGCCGCCGCCGGCGCCTCCCCCGGCCTGAGAGGCTGGGCAGTAAAATCACGGGATTAGTGCCTGATTGAGATGTCTGTTCGTGAGATATTACAAAATTCATTATCACAGCTCTCTACTAACTCGATATGAAGTAACACAGATGGGATTTTATTAGTCCAGGCTTCAAATGTTTACTTATGGTAATTTCGGGGGAAATTTGCATGTCACCATCATTTCGGTAATCTTTCTGCTTCTTCTTCTCCTCTTTTTCAACGTCTGAACCGGGCGCATTATTAGCTGGTGCTTAGAAATGCGGCAGCCTGGAGCCGAGGCACGTTTGGGATGAGCAGTGCCAGCCGCAGCGCCCGCCGTGCGAGGCCCCGCCGCCCTCGGCCCCGCCGTCCTCCGCCGTGGAGGCAGGATGGGACCAGGGGAAAAGGGGGGGCAAGGGAGGAAAAAAACAAGAAGGAAAAAGAGGGGGGAAATGGGAAGGTGCGGTTATCGGGACTCCTCCGGCTCTCGTTGTCACACGGCGGTGTCTATTCAAATCCAGAGGACGCCTGGGAGAAAGCCGGCTCCCTCCAGCAGCCGGGCCTAGCACACGAGCTGTGCCTACATTAATCGGGGAGGCGATTAAGAGAACCTTAATTCTTCGCCAATGGTCCTTAAGTAGGGATAGGTCTCCGTCAAGATTAGTCCTGCATGACAATTTCAGCTGCCCTCTCCCGCCGCCTGCCTCGATGGCTGATAAATCTCACGAGTGGAGACGCACAACTCCCCCCACGCACATGCACCGCCACTGAGGGGAAGTTTTTCCTCTCTCCTGAATCGCCGGTCTCCTCGGACAAAAGTGCCTTTCCCGGGCGGATTATCATTCCTTCCTCGCTCTCCGTTGCCCATACTGCTCCTTCCCTTTCTCCTCTCCGTATCTCTTTTAATTTTTGTTGCAAACCACACCGCAGCGCGGGGGCAAGGGGAGCGAGAAGCGTTTTCCCATTGTCTCCGGCCCGGCGTCTCAAATGAAAGCAAGTCCACATGCTTTTCCATTTCCATTTCTCCGAGCACTCCTTCACTCGCAATTAAATACCTCAGCACCCCCGAGCACGCGCAGCCCCAGCAATCGCACCAGCTGTGCGAGCTTTCCCTTTCTCCGCGGCTTGCGGGGCCCGCTCAGCAGCAACCTGCGCAGAGCACTCCGGCTGGAAATGCAGGGCGCGAACGAAAAAGCGCTGTCACACGGGATTGTTTTTTTCCTTATTGGTATCTATCGCTATTCTTTCGAGGAGAAAAAAAAAAAAACAACACGACCCCCCCAAAAAACAGAGTCCCCTGCAAACGTCTCAGCAACGCCCGAAACGCTGCGGCCCGTGATTTCGGCGGGAGGGCTTTTGTCAGAGCCCCGCGGCCGCTGCCGGTGGCTCTCAAACGAAANCGCGGCGCTGCGCGGCGCTCCGCGGGCACGGGCGCAGCGGTCCCCGAGGGGGCAGGGGGCAGGAGGAAGGACAAAAGGCGGCGCGGCGGCGGGCTGGGTAGCCGGAGGAGAACCGAGGTGAGCGAGGACGGCCGCGGCCTCTCCGCGCCCGCGCAGGACGCGCCCCGCTCCGCCCCGCCCCGCCCGGCCGGCCGGCCGAGACAAGTAACTGTGGCCAAAGTTTCCCGGGCCGGGCCGGCGGCTGTCCTTGCACCAGGTGTGAAGAGNCTGTCACACGGGATTGTTTTTTTCCTTATTGGTATCTATCGCTATTCTTTCGAGGAGAAAAAAAAAAAAACAACACGACCCCCCCAAAAAACAGAGTCCCCTGCAAACGTCTCAGCAACGCCCGAAACGCTGCGGCCCGTGATTTCGGCGGGAGGGCTTTTGTCAGAGCCCCGCGGCCGCTGCCGGTGGCTCTCAAACGAAAGGGGGGCTCTGTGCGGGGCCTACCCCTCCGCGATGCCCGCAGGGGCAGCCGGGCCCCGCCGATCCCCCGCGGGTGGTGCCGGGGGGTCCCGGCCGCGGAGCCCGCAGCCGGCGCTGCAGACCCGCCCGCCCGATTTTCCGGCGCCCCGGGCCGGCGCNCGGGGCCGAGCGCGGCGGGGCCGGTTTCCCCGCCCCGCCGGGGGAGGCCGAGGCCGGCACGGCGGGGAAACGGCGCGGGGGCAGCTCCCGCTCCCCTCGCCGCCAGCCCTGCGGGACGGGCCGCAGCCGCCCGGGAGGACATCAGCAACTCGAGCCCGCAGCACCCTGCCCGGCCGGCCCGCGGCCCCGCCGCCCGTCCCGGGGTGCGCAGAGCCGGGACCCGCCGGGTCCGTAGCCCCGCGCCCGTCCCGCCGACAANCGCCCCGCCCCGCCCGGCCGGCCGGCCGAGACAAGTAACTGTGGCCAAAGTTTCCCGGGCCGGGCCGGCGGCTGTCCTTGCACCAGGTGTGAAGAGGGATCGCCAACCCATTGTGAGAGGTCGCGGTTTCCTNCCCCCCGAGACCCCCCCACTCACCGGAGCCGGCCGCGCTGTCCGCCCCGCTGCTCGCGCTGCTGGTGCCGGTGCTGCCGGGGCAGCGGGGCCGCGCCGGGCTCCTGCGCTGGCTGCGGGNTTTTTTTTTTTTTTTAAATCCCGGGGGTTCTTGTTCGTTCCCGTATCGCTAGCGCAGGGCCGGGGTAGCCGAAACCCTGCCGCTCATCTGTTACTCGCCCTACCTCGTTTACGGACGATAGCGAGGAAACACTACGGCAGGCTCTCTCCCCCTTTTCCCCAAGCGACACCGAGCTGGCGCCAGGGGGGAATTAATTTTCGATTTTGTGATGTTTTCCGTGTTTAAGAAAATAACGAAGTCGGATATCTCTATTTAGACCAAACTAAAGCGATCGCTTTTTCTCGCAACATTTCCGCGGCTTTGTTTGTAGAGGGACCACGCGAAAATAAAATAGGCGCTTTCGTAACTCGGAGGCTGCACCTGATCTATTTGTGGGTATTTTAAAATTATTTCAGCCGGGAGTGAATTTTAGTTATTTATAGGCGTGGGCAGGGGGCTAGGCAACGGTTGCCGGAGGGGGAAAGCGAACCCTTGGAAGCAGCCAAGTTTTCAGCGGGTCGTTTTGTCGGCGGCTCCCGGGGAAGCCCAGCCGCCCTCGGCGGCACCGCCGCTTCCCGGCGTGCAGGGAGAAGTCCTTTGAATCCGTCGCCGCAGCAGTCGCAACTCCAAGAGGAGAGGGTTGCTTCCTCTCGCAAGAAATGAAATTGTGTGGGAGTTTTTCTAGGGAGAAATAAATTAATTAGGCGTGTCCTTAGCTACCTGCGCTTCTGTCCTTGGGAGAGCTCTGCCAGGTGAAATCCAGTTTCCCCGCGCATCCGAGGAAGGAACGAGAGTGAGGGGGACTCCCAGCTCCCGCCTCGCACTTGTGTTTCCCCGGGAAAAGCAAACCGATTGCGGTGGGGCGCATCTTCCCTACACCCCCCAGCCCCTCTGTATTTTGGGCAGGGAAGGCAAGGCAGGCTGCGGCACTCGCCTTGGCAGCGCGGCCGCGGAGCAGGGTCGCTCGCGGCTCCGCGCCCGCCTCCGCGCCCCGCTGCGGAGCCGGCCCGCGGCGCCGGGCGGCAGCGCGCTCCGGCCGCCCCGGAGCCGGAGCGGCTGAAGTGAGCAGCTGGTGGGAAATGCAAATGGCTCCCGGAGAAACATAAGATACAGGGTGATTTTCATTCCCTCCTCGAGTGTGTGGAAGGAGCTGGACATACGTTTCACGCTCCTAATCCTTCTTTTACATTTTTAGTCATACTCCTATTAAACAACTAATTAATGCCCAGAATCACCAGGGAATACATTAGACATGCTGCCGTGGAAGAGGGGTTCCAGGGTGTCTGGAAACTATGGAGCCGACCTAATACGCGGATTTCAAATTTCTTCCCCCCCCTTCTGTCAAAGCAATAAATGTAATAATAGATTTCAGGGCGAGCAAAGGCCGCGGCGGCTGTATTTATAGTCTGGCTCCCCCCTCCCGCCAGCGCAGTGACAACAGCTTTAAAAACCCCCACGAGCCGAAAGAGCGTTTCCTCGGCGGGCTGAAGCGGGGAGCGGCGGCGGGCTCGCAGCCGGCACCCGCGGCCCGGCCGGGGCGTGCATAGCCGGGCAGGGAGTCCTCCGTCCCGGCTCCCTGGCAGGCACGCCGGCTTTCCGAACGGCTCAGAAAGAGGGCCGGGGTTTTCCCTCGCCCCGACAGGCGGAAAAACTGTTTTTATAAATGCCTATCGCGACTATCCGTTTGCAGGCACCTGGCGCAGCCAGCCGTGCTCCCGACGGCGGCGGGAGCCGCGGGGCTTCTCCCCGGCTGAACCCGGGTTTCAGCGTCGGGGAGCCGAAGGAGGACCCGGGCTGCTTTCCCGCTGCCGGCCGGTGAGGCTTTTGCACAGGAACGGGGGAAGGGAAAAAAAAAAAGCCAACTACAACAAAAAGGCAAAGCGTATCTAGCGGTGACTAAATGCAGAGCCGCGTTTCAGGCATCCCCCAGCGCCGGGACCGGCGGGAAAGGGAGTTATCCTCGAAAGTGTACGGTGGGCAATTCACGGCCATTTACTTTCTTCGTTCCCGGATTATGATCTCAGCCCTCGCAAGCCATCCCTCCCGTCTCCCCCCCAGCCTCTTCTCCCATCTCTCTGAGCTCCTTATCTGACAGCAAACGAGTATGTAAATACCTATAGCTGGCTATGTTTAACACACTCAAACATTATTGATTTGTTGGGCTGCTCGAATATTTTCTTCCTGTCCAGATCTGGTTTCAAAATTGCTCATTCAGGCGGTTCGTCCCGATGCTACAATACAATAATTGTTAAAAAATTAAGCATTTCAAATGGACTTGTTGATTTGCATATAAATTAAAATTACTATGCCTCGCGTATTCCAGTGTTTTATGATCATTTCGAAATTAGCGCTTAACCACTTGAGCTAAAAGAATATATAAATGTCTGTATTGACTCACTAATGAATTACCTAATTAAAACGTCCCGAGGACGTCGGTCGTTAGGAAGATTGTTAAACCGGGGCACACCAGGGGTAAGGATGACGGTGCGAACCGGAGCGGAGCAACCGCCGTTAACACAGAGTGATCTAAGCTTCACGCAGTGACTCCCGTACTTACTTTCCTTTGCTTTGATCCCTTACCCTCATTCTATTTTTTTTTTTCCTTTTTTTTTTTTTTTTTGGTTTGAAGGAGGGAAAAAGAAGAGGAAGCGCAAAAACCTCCCGGTTCGCTCCGGCGCTGCTGCCAGCCGGGGCGACCCGGCAGCCGCCGCTCCCCGGGCGGGCGGGATGCCCTCGGCCGGGGCTGCTCTCGGCTCGCACCTTCCCGGCGGCGACCGGCTGCTGGCAGCGGGGAAGCGCAGCCAGAGCCGGCGGGGCCCGTCCTGCGATAGAGATGCTAACAGGGCACTTACCTTCGTCATGAGACTAGGGATAAAAAGGTAGTTCTTCCTAGGAGAGGCAGTGCAAAGGAATGCGAGAAGTTCAGGGGAAAAAAAAAAAAAAAAGAAAGAAAAAAAAAAGACGGGCGGTGCGAAAATCTGTAGCCTCGGGGGCTAGCCAGCAACCCCTTTCATTTCAAGCACTTATTGATTTGCTGTTGTCATCTTTGGCGACGCAGAAGGACACTTGAAAGAATTTCTGATGGGGCTCTGATCTGAGAAACGAGGTGACCTGACCGAGCTCTCACCAAATTCTTAATTACCACATCAACTGCCTTAAAAATAAAAAAAGGAGAGGGGGGTAGGGAAAAAAAAAGGGGGGGGGGAATCTTTGACAGCAAGAGTTTGCTTTTCCGAACTTTTTTAGCCACTAAGAAACTCTTCTTGTCTCCTGCTCCCACCGCTGTAATCGCAACCCTGTATTCAGAACCCCCCCCCTTCCCGCCTCAGCCTCCGCTCCCCGCAGCTCCGAGCTCTCGGTCCACCGGCGCAGGGACCCGGCGAGCCCGCGGGTGCGGAGCAGCCGCGGGGCGCTGCGGAGGGGCCGGCGGCGTGAAACCCCTCTCCCGCCGGGCGGCCAAGGCTGAGCGCACCCCCCGGCCCCCCCTTTCCTTCACCCGGACCGAGGGCAGGTCTGGGGAGCAGCCCTCGGGGGCCGGGAGGCGAGTCTGGGAGGGGAGCTGCAAAAGACAACATTTCAAATGCAGCAGATTGCAGAGGAGAAGGGAGAGAGGTCGGGACGAGGTGCGTGTGTGCGTGCCGTGTGTGTGTGTGCGTACGTGTGTGCGTGTGTTACACTCCACCAGCCACGCAAGCCTGTGACATGTCTGCAGGCAGCTGTTTCAGTGTCATCAAAACTAGATGCATACACTTTGAACAGGGGAGCCAAAAGGAAAATTCAGATGAGGAAATCAACACGAAAAACTCATTGTCAAAGGCACTGGAAAGCAAATAGTGNCCACCCCCCCACCCCTTATGTGTGCTTGCTCTTTATTTTGGTGTCAGAAAGCTGAGGGACGGGATTAGCACCTATTTTGGCATCTCTGATTCTGTCCACCTCACAGCAGCAGCCGGACCCAGGCTGTGAATGCTCAGCAGGCTTTTGTTTAGCATTTTGTACCCTTGTTAGCTTTGAAGGGGCACTGTCCTTTTTGAGCAAATGCCGGTCTCACCAGTTCATGTCTGCCCCTCGAGCAGGGCTGACGATGTCCCTGCTGTCTGTGTGTGCCACCCCTCTCCCATTTCCAGTGGGTCAGCTGCTCAGCTATGGCAAGCAGGACTGCCTGGTTATACCTGAGCGTTACACTCTCTGTTGAGCCTCAGCTCCTCAAAGTCTGGTTTGTAGGGTGGCAACACTTATCAATGAGGATTAGGTGGCCTAGCACTCGTTTTCAAGCCTCATTGTATGGCTTCAGTCATTTGTGACAGGACTTTTCAGCCCATAGCTTGCTCATATCCCGTGTCCAGCACAGTATACTTAACATGTCTATCTTCTCCCTATGTGCCAGACGCTTTGCAATGCTGTCACTGGACTTCCTTCTCAGCAGTGTCATGTTGTAGCAAAGGGAATGAATGAAACCACCCCTTGTTATCTTACAGGAGCTGGATTCAAATTTGGGGGATTTGGGAGCTTAGCAGAGAAACCCTAGAAGGGGTGCTGCTCGGATTTTTTTTGACATGGCTTTCTATGTTGCTTTGAAGACTTTTTCCAAAGCTTACGGAAACCCCGGATCTCTGTGTAGTTGCTTAATTCGTTTTCATCCATACTTGGTAAAATTAGACCTTCTGGTAAGTTCTGCAGGTGTAGGCTGAAAGGGATGTCACATTTTTCAGAAAACAGGTACAGCACAACAGTGCTGCCAGTGTTGGAGTGTCACAGCCTCCCTGCTGCTCTCGTCTGGAAAGCAGGCAGGTGAAACACCTCCTCTCTGTCGCGACGCGGAGGGACCCATCCCTCACGCTGTCAGTACCGGCAGTGTTTGTGCTCACCCTCTTCAGGGAGCCTCTGTCATGCTCGTCAAGCGACTGCTTCTCCTGTGTCTCACTTGCCTTGTTGCTGCCAGTCCATCCCTCAAGATATGAAATGCTACCGCTTACAGTGTTCACGCGTGGTCTCCGGCTGTGGCCTTTGAATGTTTCTGAAGGAGAAGGGGGAGAAAATATGCCAGAATCACCCCGAATTATCTGTATGTTGTGGTTTTGTTACAAAAGAGAGTATCTCTTCTTACTTTTATTTTGTTTGTTGGGCATGACGTAATTGTGAAGAAGCTTATTGAAGAAGATGAGGTAAATGTGCATTGCTTAGGCTTCGCTTTCCTCTCACACATGGTCTTGTGGTCATCCAGTGCGATGATCTGCAATTGATCTGTTCATGGGTTTTGGTATCTTTGCTGGACTACACACTGCTGGAAAGGTAGATGCACACAGTAAGTATCCACCTGTGTCTGATCTCACATCATTCCTTACAGCAAACCATTTTCTCTTCTTTCTGCTTCCTCTGGGCTGTGTCTGCCCCGGTGCGGGTTGCCCGTGGCCGCGGTCCCTCAGGGAGCCTGCCCCCCTTCGCCATGGAGGCCCCCAGAGCGCATCTCCCACCCTGGGGCTGCTGGGTTTTTTTGGTAAGAAGGTTTGGGAAGGGGTGCTGTGTGTGCTTTGAAGTTTTGGGGTGAGATTTTGGGGCGCAACAGTCAGGCTTTGGCACGTGGCGGGGCTGTCCCACTACCTGGCCTTCGGTTCCAGCCGGAACTGGCTGTGACTGGCCCTGCGAGGCTCATGGCTACCTCAGGGGCGGCCGCCCAGCAGCCCCACTGCCACCGCCACAGCTCCTTGCCTGTGGCCTCCTCACCCATGGCTGGGACATGTACAAAACCTGTCCAGGAGTGCGCGGTATCACGAAGCCCCATCCCTGCCAGCAGTGGGGTGGGGAGAATGAGGGGAAAATACTGCCCAGTCTAGGGAGGCCCTGCTCCTGGGCTGAAGGGACACCTGCCACTGCCTTCCTCTATGGCGGGAGGAGTCGGGACGTGGCCAGCATCAAAACAGGTTTCAGTGCCCAAGGAGCTGGCTGAAAGCAAGGGAAACAGAGCTTAAAATCAGCCTGGCTGCTTAAGTGGGACAGCTGAGTAACCCCTGTTGCCGTGAGAGGAGGCTCCGGCCCCGACGCCCCTGCCCTACTGGGAAGNAAACTCTTCTTGTCTCCTGCTCCCACCGCTGTAATCGCAACCCTGTATTCAGAACCCCCCCCCTTCCCGCCTCAGCCTCCGCTCCCCGCAGCTCCGAGCTCTCGGTCCACCGGCGCAGGGACCCGGCGAGCCCGCGGGTGCGGAGCAGCCGCGGGGCGCTGCGGAGGGGCCGGCGGCGTGAAACCCCTCTCCCGCCGGGCGGCCAAGGCTGAGCGCACCCCCCGGCCCCCCCTTTCCTTCACCCGGACCGAGGGCAGGTCTGGGGAGCAGCCCTCGGGGGCCGGGAGGCGAGTCTGGGAGGGGAGCTGCAAAAGACAACATTTCAAATGCAGCAGATTGCAGAGGAGAAGGGAGAGAGGTCGGGACGAGGTGCGTGTGTGCGTGCCGTGTGTGTGTGTGCGTACGTGTGTGCGTGTGTTACACTCCACCAGCCACGCAAGCCTGTGACATGTCTGCAGGCAGCTGTTTCAGTGTCATCAAAACTAGATGCATACACTTTGAACAGGGGAGCCAAAAGGAAAATTCAGATGAGGAAATCAACACGAAAAACTCATTGTCAAAGGCACTGGAAAGCAAATAGTGTTTGGTGTTGCTTGTACACAGGCGTACAATGCTGACAGATGACAGCAGCGCTCTTGGTTGAAGAGAAATACGCTGCCTTTGTCCCACATGGTGCGCACACACATGCACATTCTTTCTTCTTCCTGCTCTGGCTGCTGTTTCTGCAGGACAAGGCAAACCATCCTTTATGGACATCATATTCCCTCCCCCCCTTCTCTCTCTTTTTTCTT
>VZTQ01008241.1:0-28286 GCA_013400755.1 Pelecanoides urinatrix | reverse complement strand
GTCAGGCAGACTATTCAGTTTGAACTGCTGATACTCATTTGTTAAAGTCACTTCAGATACCATTAAAGGACTGGTTAGTTAGTCTTTAAACAAACAAACAAAAAAAACCATAAAAGGGCCTGCTTTGGAAAGGAGTTTTATTTCTGTACGTATATTTATTATTCCTTAATTTCACTGCATGGATAGGATAAAGAGTTTTCTTGTTGTATTGTTTGCAAACTGTTCATAAACTGTCTGTGAAGTGCAATTTGTTTTACGGTTGTTCCCTGGTCAAGCTTGGATCTATTGGAAAATACATACACCTCACTAAAATTTTGAATGTTTGCAGTACAAATGGTGAAATTTTGAAGGATTGAATTTATTTTAATGAATAAAGGTAGCTATATAAATATTGTGGAGTAATAACGTTGCAGAGCACTGACCAAAAGTTGGACCAGCTCTGTGCCAGAAGATAAGTCTGCAACATTGGGCTGTGGCCAATTTCACCAGTGTGTCCTCTTACACAGACCCCTTTGAACACAGTATAAACTGTTCCTTACAGTACCCTGATGAAGCAGTTGGAGAGTTGCTGAGTCACTGAAAAGTGCTGGCATCCACCAATAATTTCAATAAACTCAGTGGGGAAACTTGTGATATAATGTTACCTGAAAAATAATCTCTTCATATCTTCTACTGATTTTTCACTGGTACAAGTAGAGTTTGATTTCTCTGGAAATAACATAATCTATACACAGCCTTAGTAAAGTGTTAGCTAGGGTGTCTTTCTGTATGTGTAAGATCTATGGATGGTCTCCTTTAAGCTGACACATTTTAGGGAATAAAATGAAACAGGTATCTGATATAAAAATCAGAATTACATAGGTGCTGGCTTGAAATTATCTACTGTTAGTCACCAAAGTATTTCTGATAGTTACAGTTGCAAGGAGGTGTACAAAATTATTGGACATAGCTAAGGAAGGGAAAAGTCTGTAAAAAGGTTATCAGCATCTATATTTAAACCAATGATATAGCAAGCTGCTGTAAGTTAGCCTTGCTTTGAGCAGGGAGTTGGACCAGATGATCTTCAAAGCTCCTTTCCAAACTGAACCGTTCTATATCAGAAATATTTTAATTAAACATTCCCCTGTCCAAAAGTCTTGATTACTTGAAAATAGAACTCCTCAGGGGAAGCTCTTGACTTTGGTGAAAGTTATGCTGGAAATAAGAAGGAGAGAGGGGGAACAGAGGAGCCAGAAGATGCGGGTATTTGGATTAATTGCCTGACATGTAGCGACACAAGTTAAGGACTTAGTTAGGGGAAAAAAATAGACCTTATGTAGTCCTATTTTTCCCTTTTCTCTCTTCACTATAATAGAGAATTGTTTAATGATATTTCTTGCAAATTATGTCATGCTAATTGGGAATGTCTATTAGTTACTTCAACATACGTTCTTAAGAGGTACACATGTATGTGTTGTTTCACAACTATTTTAGGAAGATTAGTTCTTATAATGCACTCAAAGCTCGGCTGAGGGGGCGGTGGTCCAAAGAGCATATCAGAAATATTGTAGTGATCTAGCCAGTTTACAGTCTGAACCAAAAATATAAAAAGCTATTTCAATAATAAGGATAAATATTTTCTTTTCTGTGGATGGATATCCGTATGGTAAGAAAAGGTATGAAAATCTCATGTTTCATTCTTCAGCTATAGTAAAGTAGAAGCAAAATAGATAGGGCAAAGTAAATTTAAAACAAATTTTTCAAGGGAAGAGTCAGATATTTAAACCTTCCACATCATAATTGAACACCCAATCCAAAGGTGTCTATAGAATTGACGACTTCTGTAGCCCAATAAATATTTAAGGTCAAGAGATATAAGTAGCCCACTGCTTGACTCTCAACAAAAAAGAGCAATGATCTCACTTGGCACTGGATAGAATGAGGGCGCAGCAGGCTGCCAGAAAAATAGCTGCACTTCTTACTGGTGCAGTGAATGTAACTCTAAATAAATGTTAATGAGACAGTGTCTCTCAGAATTAAGATGGAACCAAATTAGGGTGCGTTATCTAGGAAAAACACCATGTTGCAATTTACGATCTAGTCCTAAGCTGAATAATTATCATGTGGTCCTAATACCCATTTTGCTCTTCTGTGGAGCAGGTCTGGGATTTAACATCTTGAGATCGGCTTAATCTAAAACACATGTGTTTTCTTTTATTTCACATGTGTGTTATGCATTTCCCTTTTTCCAAGAGCTTGGACCAGCATGATAATATGCTGTGATGAGAGAAATACAGAGTTCGTTGTTGTGATATAGCTACAGAAACAATATGGGTCCTACAATAAAATATGTATGTTCTCTTTTATGGGTTTTATTTTGTGGTGCAAGCTAGTGTTTCTGTTAAGATTAGAAAGTGAAAGTTTCCCCTATTGGGCATGGTGAGTGCCTGCTCCCTCTCTCCCCTCCCCAAGGCTTTAATAACTTAACTGAATATTTACTAAATTTGCAGCAAAGGTTGAAGCAGTCTGAAATGATAAACCCTCAACATGTGTCTGCCTTCTTACCATGGGAATGCTGTGAAGGAAGATTTTGTCACAAAACTTGGGATCACTTAGATTTTTGTGGGTCTTTGTGTCTGGATTTATTTAAATCTAGCATTTTAAGACAAAGGACTGAAAGACTTTTTCAAATAAAAGGATAATTTATAGCATTAGTTTATCAAAGTAGAATCAAAATATATATTTAACTTGAAAAGCATTTCATGTAAAGATGTCATTTCCTTTCAGTACTAGAATATAAGTATATCCCATAATATTTTCTTTTGTTATGTAGAGCTACACTACAGCATAGTACAAAATAAATTAAAGTCCCTGTCATAACAATGTGGTATATGCAATTCTAGCAGAATTGTTTGTCCAACACAATTTTCTTTCTAGTCAGAAAACCCCTAACTGCCATGATGAAACTGTCTTTTCTGGCAAAAGAAGTTCCCTTGATCAGTGCTACAACACCACAAGGGATTTTCTTTTGTCTTATTTGGTCATAAGGTTGTCTTACTGTGTGAAACTAGTTCAGTATGGTAAGTGAAGTCTCAGCTGAAAACTGATTATGCAGCACAGTGCCTCTCTCTAATGCATTGTTTCCTTTTGCTAGAGCCTCTGTTTTTAAATAAGTGAATATGGAAAGTATATTTGAATTATAAACAGCCTGAAAAGGAAAATCCAGAAAAGAGACTTGCTGTCTTTTATAATAGGCACCAAACGTCTTTTATGTGTTCTAACCACTGCATTTGCATTGAGACTCCTCTTTACCGTAGTGAGAATACAAGAATTTATTGGTTGTATTTGAGCATGCTCACTGATGCTGGGAAGTAATGATAGCAGTTATCTAAAACAAGCCTTCTGTTTGACCTAATCTACAGTTTTCTTCAGTTTTCACAAGATTGCAAACATAAAATTCTCTTTCATGATAACAGTCAGGTAACAAGTCTGGGAAGGGCATTAAATTCTATTGTATAATTAATATCAGACATACAGTCTCTGTGTTGCTATTCTAAATGGAACAGTAAAGAGTTGGGGAAAAAAAAAAAAAGAAATAAACCCTAGTATCATCCTGCATAAATTGAATAAAGGAAAAGTTTCAATTCCTGGTTAGAGAAGAAGAAGGAAGGGTATGGGAAGACACTAGGTGGTCACCTGCTGCACTGCTTGAGAGGGTGCACCTTGTACTTTGCGCAGTGTTGACCAAACATGCAGTGAGGCAGAGGGGCAGCCATGCAGCCTCACCTTCACCAGAATGTGAAATATTTAATGGGAGAAATGTGCAACACTGTCAGCTCTTCTTTCATCCTGTATTTTCCAGGTTTTATAGGGTATCGAGGCAGGGGTTTGATTCTAGCTTGTATAGATCAAGCTAGACAGGTAGATCAAACTTGTTTCCCCTGCATAGAAAATGAGGGAGGAGCATATTTGGCTACAGTAGTCATGAAGAAGTCCAGGTACAACAGTTTTTGCTCTGCCCTTTGCATATACTCTTCCAAAAGCAATCCCTGTATGCACCAAGGTACAGATCAGGTAGAAGCTTACTCTTACACATTGCTTGGGATTTCTCACCCACTAGACAACGAGATGTCAGAAAGATGTGTGGCTTCAAAGTTTTTAAGGAATGGAATAATCTTTTTTTTTTTTTTTCTCTTGCCCTGAAAATACTGGGTTTTTTCTCTAATTGAAATTAATATTGGCCTCAAGGACAATATTTTCTAAAAATTTCAGCATCTAAAATGGAAATCCTTATGCAGCCTGCACTGCTGTGCAGCAGACATGGCCTCTGCTGAAAGAATAGTACATAAAGTGTACATTGTTTATCAGTAGTATATGTATAGGGATTAATTTGGTCTACCTGAGAATACATCCCTCAGTGATATTTGCGAAATAAGTGATTTGTGCTTTGTTCTTAGACTGTTAGTTCTTAACCAGAGGAATGGGTTCTTTACAGCACAGTTTCATAATCCACACTCAGAAACTTTTCAGAAACATTCTTAATATACAAAATTTCACAGACCACTAGCAAAGCTGTGATTTAATCCTTTGTAATGGTGCTACCCAAATTAAATTTCTTTGGCCATTGTGTTGCATGATGTGTGAACATATAGTTTTATTATTCACTGGACAGATATTTGAATTTTATTAAGCAAATGGGCTTTGTAATGCAGAAATGCATGTTATAAAGATGGAGCAAAAGTTATGGATATGTATACAAAGGGTGCAGGTAGCAAGGAAATGTTGAATCAGTAGCATTTCTTCTGACTGATTGTTAAAATGTACAAGATTAATTTTTTTGCCATTATAGTGTCATGTGACTTGAAAACATTTAATGATAGAAGATGACTAATATTGTGTTATTATATATACAAATATGTTTGTCAACCTCTGTACTCTGAAATGAAACAAACAGGAAACTGCATATCTGGTCTACCAATGATGTGTGTCTTTTTATCACAGATAGGAAAGTCTGCAATCTAGTTGGTATTTTTTCTATCTCCTGTATTCGGGTTCTATGTCCAAACTACCCCTCCTTTTAGAAGGCAATGTAAATCTATCCCATACAAATATTTCATTTATATTGTTATGAGAAAAGCAACAAAAATTAATCTTAGTTATTTTGAGTAAAGACTATATTTTAGCAAAAGAAACAGTCCAAGACAAACATAAACAGGGAGACTCGAATAGTGCTTTAATATCCATATGGTTTATCTTGCTGGGAAGCTAGAGAAAGCTCGATTTCTGTCATCCATTTACAAGTATTTAAAACCTTTCCAACTTGTAAACTTCTCTAACTTTAAAACCCTTTCAACTTTTCAACTATTTAAAACTTACATTACAGGGAACTGCCTTGGCAGAGAATGAGTAATTTATGTGATGGGATACCATCTTCAGTTCCTGTGCTTCTGCAAGATATATAGATAATGTTATGAAATGTAGCTCTTCCTTTTAAAAAAGTTGTTTTACATTAGTTAATAAGGCATTTTAAGCCATTGTTTTTAAGCCATCTGTTTAAATAGAATGAGTTGTTTGAGGGTTGTTTTTTTTTTAAACTTGATTATGCTTGTGACTTGTCTCTGAAGAGAAGTGCTGTGCAGGAGGAAAAAAAAAGGAAAGTGGTTCTGTAGAAGGCACTGCCAAGACAAAACAAAGAAAAAGTAACAAAAAAAAAATCACAAAAAAATTAGGAATTTTTTTTTCTTGTAACTAGAGCAGGTTCATGATTTACAGGTTAGAAACCTGAGCATGAGAAGGACCAACTGGGCTGTCAGACTGACAATTGTGTAACAAGCAGTTAATCTAGGCAGGCCTGGGGGACATCTGCTACTCCTCCTCCCAGAGACTGCACAGCACTTCTAATACCCTGTAACAAGCTTAAACGCATGATAAAAGATCTATGGTCACAATTACAATGTGCCACAGGAAGAAGGCAGGAGACCTCAGAAGCCTTATTGGTATCACAGGACACCACAGTAGCAGGGAACTTGCTAAGTGAGATTTCCAGGTGAGCCTCAGATGCAAGGCAGGGTCTGCGCTAGCAGGGGAGACCCACAGCCCAGGCACTTCTGTCAGGCAGCCCTGTGGGGAAATGCCTTCCTGGCTGCAATCTGTAAATGCTTGAGCCAAGCATCACACAAGTTTCAGAGATTTTTATATCAGCCAAAGTGTTCTGTTTCTATTTCTAGCTACAGCTACATTTCCTCAGAAAAATACCCCAGAAGTTAGCTAATATGTCACGTTGGGGAAAGCAGGGAGGGGGGAGAGTAGGTGATGGAAAGAAAAGCTGCTAGATCCTGTAGCAATCAGTGAGATGGCTGAAGCAAGGGGGAGTACAAGCTTAGTACAAATGTCCTGTTGAACCATCTTGTCACCACCCTCACAGGGTATACTAAAATACTGTGTGGTTTTAGAGAAACGCTCTGTGTCTGTAAAGAGCTGCATCTCGTGTGCTCTGTACCCGTTCCCACTGAGTAGTTAGGTTAGACACATGAGGCTTTCTGGATTTTGGTTACGGAGACCATGCCATGTGGGACTAGAAGGAAATGTAGAAAGGGTACTTCTGTGTTTTGGTGGAGATCAAAGCCAATCCACATCTAACATCAGCAGCTGGCTTCTGTTATGGTTAAACAAAACAAAAAACAGAATTCAAGAACACTCTTATTGTTAGGACAGTCTCCTCATTAAACTTTTCCCACAATATTTTTGTAATATTTTCCAAAACATTTTGTACTTTTTTTTAATAAAAAGCTAAAAATAAATGTTAGCTGCAAATTTGAGATATTTAAGTGTTTTTCTTTGTGACTATTTTTTGAAAGCAGCCTGTTTCTGAATAAGTAATGCTTGACCAAATCAATTATCAAGGTGGTTATTAATCATACATATATTAATAATATTGGCTTTTTTTTTTTTTGATTGATACTTTACTTCATTGAAACTAGTATCTATTAGCCTGGCTTTGGTCTTTCTAAGCTACTCTGAACTTTAAGGAACATACAGTAAGGTTAGGCCTTTATTAACAACACCTTTGTAGCATCAACACTGAAGTTGAGCACCTTTTTATATCTGACACTTTTAGTTCCTATTTCTCTGTTACAACTTAGCATGTGGTAATGAGAACGCAGTGGGGCTGTGCAGCACAGGTCTCTTCATAGAGCCCGTTCTCCTCCTCTCACTGTTACCTGCATAGGCCTGAGCCAAACAAAAGCATATTATGTTTTACTCTTTCCCCTCTAAACACAGGTAATTTGAACTTGCCCTTAAAAAGTTTGATGCATCTTTGATTGTTAAATCAAAACCTGTTTATTAACTGATATGTGTTTGATACATGTCTGTCTCTAGATGTCTAGTTCTCATTACTTCAGATATTTAACTTGAATGATTGGTGAATTCCCATGAATGATTTAAAGAATTTGATATAAGCTGAAATAACTTAAATGCCTAATTTTATGCATAGATAATTGAATGACCCACTTCCTTTCTGCTTAAGATGTTCAAAGAGGCTTATTTTCAGTTTCTGATGGATGTGTGGCTGTTTTATTCAACTATCTTAATCCAAGCCTTATATAAACGATAGCACTGGTGTATTTTTAAGCAGAAGACTGAGACGGGTGTTTCTGTGTGTATACTCGGAGAGTGAACATGATTTGGCAGCCTGAAAACTCTGAATCAGACTAACTTACTGGTAATGTTTCTTGGACCTGAAGGGGATACAGCATCCTGCAGAAGTGTGAAGGGGAAACATTCCCAATGCACCATCTGACAGAGGGTGATGGAGTTGCTAGGTAAAGGAGTTGCTCTTTTATTCAAATCGGTTCAGGTCTGTATTTCAGTGTGGCAGTTCTCAGGCTTTAATCCTCTTGGCTCCCATATGAATTGCTATATAACTCAATGGTTTTACATTCAGACAGGAATTTTTTTTTATCACTATCTTAAACAATTAACCTTTCAGTGGCGCTGGAAAAGAGTAGTGCCATTCTGTGATCTTTGTCTTAAATAATATTATGTCCTCTCCACACCAGCTCACAAACTACGTAAGCCCAAGACCCCGAAAGGTCAGTTCTGAATCCAGACTTTACCAGTGTGAGAAGCTCTCTCCATCTTGGGTTTCAGCTGACCCACTCTAGAAACAAGGGCCAAATGCTAAGATCTGAAAGGGATTAGACTCAAACATCACCCAACTCTAGTTGTACAATAGGCTGTGATGGCTTTCCAGTTCTAAAGATAGTGATTCTTGAGCTTTGATGGAAATAGCTTTGGAGCACAGTTATAGCTAGCATAGTTTAGTGTGATTCAGTGCATTTTAGGATTTATACATGTAGCCTCATATGAAGCTATGCCATCCAGAATATGGCTTACCCAAACAAGTTGTTCTATGAACAGCAGAGTCCAGTTTTATGGACCCTGTAAATCCAATGGATTTACATCCTACATAACTAGACTCCTTCTGCCATTATCTCCTGTTTCCCTTCACTTTCCCTGCTTCTTATATTGTTATCCCCAGTTCCTTTGTGATGCTGCCAGGTATCCCCATGTCTCTTAAGCTTGCTGGGCTGAAGATAATTCTGCAGAATTATTAACACGTTTGGTAACTGTGGGTGTAATGTAAATTATAGTATAAGTTTACATCTTAAAAATTTTAAAAGCACATAAATACCAAACAAACCTTAAATATACTTAAAATTTTTGTAGGGTTTTTAATTGCCTTTTCCCCGCAACGTTGGAGGGGCTTGCAGTGCATCCAGATCTTAAATTATAGTGGCTCTGAGTAAATGAATCGGAGTTGTGAAAGCTGAGAATATTGGAAAACTAAGTAGCACGTAGTTCTGTCCAGAACCTAACAGCAATGGCTCATTTAAAGAAAATGTTTATCTGCTTGCTGGAGGTGGTATTAAAGCACATAACTTCTCTCCCTTTATTGGGAGGAATGAGGAAGCTTTGATATTAAAGCACTGATACTTTTTCAGCCTCAGTAAACTTTTACAAAGCTTTTGTGCGCTTTAATATAGCCATAAAAAAATGGAAGTTTATACCATATCTTAAGTTTGTATATTGTATCTCAGGTTTGAGTGATGTTCTGGAAACCCTCAAACTGTCTTCAGAAAGTTGACTTGGGGTCCTTGTGCGTGAACACTTTTCCAGTCTGCCTTACAGTAGACTTTTTGATCCCTGAGGTTTTTGTCCACCATGACTAAAATCAAGTAGGTTGGTTTTTTTTTTTCTTCCCTGTCTAAGCCTATTCATTTCACCTATGAACGAAGACACCACTTTTTTTCAAAGGCTGTAAATGTTAACAATGTCAGTTAAGACTATAGGAGCAGCAAGAACAGGATCAGTTGAATAATATGAGGAATATATTTGGCCATAGACTTTTATGAAAAAAAGACATTATCTTTATATGGAAAGGTTCTTCACTACCACTACATTAAGAAAAAATTGCTTTATTCTTGTGTTCTCTCTTTTCTCCTTAAGGCTTTCTGACTGTGATTTTATTCTCCGATACCTAAATTTAGTTTTGAATCAAGTAGTGTAGCTCAATAGAACACCATGCATTAAGATCCACATTGAATTTCACATGACAGACTTTACGTTTGCTGAAGGCTTGGGGGCTATAGTTTTAACAGTCATCTCACTCACATTTAGGTTGAACGCAGTTTGATGCATGTCTAGGAAATTTGTGTTTTGCTCACACAGGGGATGATTCAAGTCTACAGCTGTCGCAAGCAGTATGCAGGACCTAATTTATGAATAAGCTGTCAGTTACTATGTTCCCACAATAAAAGCAAATTAGAATCACAAAAGGAAATTGGCACGAAACGTTAGATGAGAGTTTAAAAAAAAAAATTTAATCACATTAGTATTAAATTTGGATGAAGATTCACCTCTGCCTCAACTTGTATTATTGCAGTTGGATCTCTGTAAAGCAAACCTCACCTATGAATGTAGAATTCTACACATGAAGAGTATTATTTACTCTTAAAAATACAATAGTTCATCTACAATGCTGTGAAAATAGCTATAATGAGAAAAACACATTTTTGTATTTGCCTAATCATGCTGTTCTCCCAGCATTTATGGCATCAATCTACCATGTAAGAAAGGTGCTAAGAAATACAATGTAAGGAAATTACACTTTCATAGCTAAAATGAGAATTCCTCAAAAACTTAAGAGAAACCAAACAAACTTTTCTGAAACCTTATCTCCTAAGGCTGGGGTAAAAACATCAAACACAGAATGTACTTTATAGCAGATTTGATTATTTCACCCTTCTGTGTGCAGGACTCCACCCATTTGGCCATAATACAGTATTATGCATTTATTTTCAGGAGTTTACTGACATAACATTTCAGATCGTGAAGTGACATTTCTAGTCTTTTTCCGAGCATGAAAATATGCCTGAAGTGCTTGTTGGTATGGAAGTGCTGAGGCACTGAAGTATTTTTAAAGCTATTATTTGATCCAATTGTATGTGTTAGTACCCAAACAGTAGAAGTTATTGTATGTATTATTCAGATAAATATGAACTAAATTGAGATATATACACGTAATATAAAACTAATTAAGCTAGTACTTGCTGAAAAGTAAGAACTGGTAATGATTTGATATCAGAAAATATTGGATAGGATTAGACACCTGTTATTTTTACTGAAGTGAATAAAGTACAGAAAATACCAGAAGGAGCAAATTTATTTAGTATTAGTATTTCTGATTGTGCATTTTGGAGCCCCCTTATTGGAAAGTTGTCCCACAAAAGACCACTTCTCTTCATCTAATTTTATATGTTCATTTTCACTTACATTTACCTGGGATGGTACTTTTGGGTGATTGCATGTCATTATGCTTTATTTCTAAATCTTAATTTCTAATCTAGATTTAGCGCATCCACATGAATACAGTTCCCCCATTTCCCTTCTTTCTTGTGTCACTGAATAAAAATCTCCACCTTTAGCTTACACTTTGAGAAAACTCACTTTCCCTGAAAGCCTCTTCCAGCTCGGGCTTCAGAGGTACAAAGGTGGCTCCTCATTATACAAACATACCTTTCTCTTTTATGCTCAAAGTTTGTTTGACATCCCAGCAAGACTACAAGTATGCATGCGGTAACACATGTGCTTAGGTCGTTGCTGGCTCAAATCTCAAGGGGTATATGTGCCCCAGTTTAAAACAACTGTTGGGTAAGAACAGTTAAATGCTAATCTGATAATTATTAGTGCAATGTAAGAATTACAGTGCAAGATTGTCTGGCTGGTAGAAACAGGTGCAGTTCATAATGATCTATTTTTTGTATGGGGAAAGTTCCATCTGTAGCCATTCCTGAATATCATGTGTTGTTACAGGGATTATTGTGTGGCATAGTTATTCAAAATCATAAATTACTGCATTTAAAATTAAACTAAATTCAAACAAACTTGCATATCTCAGAAATTAATATTTCCATACTGAATGTGAAGAACCTGTTATCACGTTGCCAGCATACTATTTGTTAAAGACCATTAGCATGCAAGCTGTATGCCCTGAAATATCCATCAAATAAGACCTCCAGTAAACGGAATATCATTGCTACAAACAAGACCGAGGAATTGTTTCAGACAATTAAAGCTGCACCACACAATAGATCATTCGTGTATGTAACTTCACTTCCAGTTCAATTGTCTCTGTGTACAGATCACTCAAGTGCTCTTATCTAGTTTTCTCCAAGCTTGTTCTGACAAGTTTGAATAGTGGTGGTTTGTTCTGAAGCAGTGAGTCCTTCTAACAATGCAAAGAATTAGTCTTTTGTCAGTGCATACCAAGTGCAACAAAGGCACCATTCTGCACAACCTGATTCGGTGGCTGTTTTTCAGCTGAACTGATGACTACATTTCCAAATTGTGAAAACTTATCACTGCTAGGGTGGCTGGAGCTTCATTTTTCTCTCACGTGCTCAGTGCCAAAAAAGGTCACAGTTTTTGTTGTTGCTGTTTTAGAAGAGTTTATTTTATTGTTATGGTTGTTGTTGGCTTTTAAAGAACTACATGCCTTACTTTCTGGGTATACGTAGTCATACTTGTTTTTATTTGGCATTTAGGGGAAATGTCATTCCATTTTCTGAAAGTTTTTTAAATATTTAACAAATAGTTCTGTTTCTAGTTTATTCTTAATTCTCAAAACCCCTCTAATTTCTATTTTAGTATTCAAAAAAAATTACAGGGAAGTGACAGTTGATTATAGTAATAGTTACTGAGATTTACTTTGATTTATTCTATTTTAATCAGCTTTAGTATAATACTTATTTACATTTTTTCACATGATACATATTTTATATCTAAATTAAAATTATAATTTTTAATTCTTTAGATTGCTATTATCATACTGATGTGTTCCTACATCAGAAAGTGACCCTACCTCATTTTTGTTATGTAAATATTTAGTGATTTTACTTACAGATGTATGACATTTTCTCTGTCCCTAGAAGTCTTCAACCCTTCTGAAAGATCTTGCTATAGCTCATGAAAGACTCATATTATGTGGGGAAACTGCCTATGGAATAATGTGTGTTTAAAAAAAGTGAATAGTGGTAACGGTCCACTGTATTCTTTAAATCAGCAATTCCTTTAACTATTGGAAGATGTGGAATGTAAAAATATTATACAGGAAAGCAGAAAGACAATGCAGTTGTATAGGAAAGAAGAATAAATCAGTTTTGATGGAACTGTTCATTAGAAAATGCATTTCAACAGTGAGTCGATATCTTTATTTCACATTTATGTCATCATTTCATTTTTACTTGTATTATATTCATTTCAAATATAATTTATATCATTGCTAAAAATTATTTTCAATAATATATTAAAATACAATTTATCAAAATTTTCTTCTTGAGCAAAATTCTAAAATCCCAACTTATCAAAAAGGGGTCAGAATTCACCTAATGGAGATAAAACTTTTCTTCCCCTTTCTACAAATGAAATTAAGGAAAAAAATCTTTTTATCAGATGATTTTTCTGTTATTGGAAATTTGAGTATCATTTAGACCTACAAAAGTTAATAAATTTTTAGATGGAGATGAAATAATTTTAAAATGTTAAATGGCCCTTTGTCTTATGAGACTTCTTTTCTTAACAAGATGAGTATATTGGGAAATATTCATATGTTCTGAATCTGTATACTCTCTGTGTATCTAGGGTTGTAGAGAAGTATAACTTGAGGAGAGATGAAATATAATTTGATATTTTAAATACATCTAATCTATCAGACATAGGCTGTCAAAGACCAAGCTTTATTAATAATTTGGGGATGGAAACCACCTGAATAGGTAGATGGACTCCTAAACTTTTTACTGTAGGTTTAAAATGGATTCCAGGTAGAGAATAATGTGGCTTGCAGTAAGGACATCACTATTTGTTTATTTTGGGTTTTTTTTTAATGCGGTTGTTTTTTTGGGTCAGAGAATATATCTATGTTCATATTCCCCAGAATTACGTCTCAACTTTATAGTTGGTGTCAGTGATTCAGCAGCGAAGACAGTGAGCTGGTGTGAAAGATGGACAAGGAGTATCTGGTTTCCCTTCACGCTTTTTACTAGAAAACACTATTTGCGACCTCCAATGCCCACATCCTGTATGTGGCTCTGAAGAGAGAATGTGCTGTAGTTACCTTTGCACCAGTAAACCATCATTTCAAATGTCTTCTTTGCTCTGTTACTGTAGCTGTTGTCCCCAGAATGGTCTATGTTAGCTTAGTCCTCAAGTGCTGAACATTATATTGCTTGTATTTTATTCCAGAATTGGATTTTAAAATAAAAATTATGTTGGAACTTCTCCAAATTCTTTTCAGTACATAGAAAATTATAACAACAAAAATGAATGCAGATCTTGTAAGCAGCAAGATTTCTAAGTTTCTTTTCTTTTAGCATCAATATTTCAGTTGATCAAATAGATTTGAAGTTAATTCTTCCCTCTGGTGAATGGACACAATTAATCTGTCTCAGAGCTATCGTTTCCACTATCTGCTTCTTAGAACACTACCTTTGAAACTTTGAATGTAACCTCACAGCTAAAAGAATTAGAAATTTGTCTTTAACTGAAGATTTGATTTTGGCTCACCAAAAGCTTTTCTAAGAGCTAGCTCAGTTTTACTTTTAATTTGATGAGATAAGTTACATCTAGAGTTGACTGATTCTTCTATACCAAGAGGCGTACTTAGGATTTAAAGATCTTCAGAGGTTATAATAGCCCCCTTGTTCCACCAGAGGAGGCTTCAAAATCAGTGCTAATTTAGACAGAGAAATATTCCGCTGTGAAAAGCAGTCATCTTTTTCCTAGCACTGAACAAAGACTTCATTAGAACATGGAAAAATGGTATTGCATCAACTCTGCGAACTCTTGTTAAACTTCTTCCTAAGAGAGATTTCTCCCAAAACTTTCATCCTTCTCTCCTATGGAGTTGCATGCACGGTCAAGAAGGACCTTGTGAGCTCAGTGACATGAGTGTGACTCCAGATGTAGTACAAAAATGATCAGTCATCTTATCAAAGGTATCAGACTCACAATGCATCTCATTGCATTGATGAAAAGACCTTGCCATAGCCCAGAGATGAAGTGGCTAGGCAGATGCTTGGGAGCACAAACCATGGTGACTGGTGTGAGGGCTTCTACGGGCTGCAGACTTTGAGGAGCTAGAGACGAACAAGGAGAGCATGGACTGCCTGTGCATTTCCCGAAGCTTGATTTTATACGTATACAAGTTTTCCTCTTAATGAACAGGAGGCTGAGGAGAGGGTGTTTAGCAGTGCTATAGTATCTTTTGCCCAGGCGTACAGTGAGTAGCTTCCAAATGGATGTAAATGATCTCTTCTTTCCTTTGATGTGGCTTCACTGAACACAAAGTACAGATAAAAAGCTCTCTATGGCTCATTATAAAATTACTAGACAAAATTAGAAACCATCAGGACATACTCAGGCCCTTCAAAATTTGGCAAGTGTGTTTAACTCTTCCTGTCTCCTTTACAATAGTGTAAGCTGCAAACAAATCTAGGGCCTCCCTTCTCCTATATGACAAAAGTGGTGCTCTCTGAGCATCATACGACTGCAGGACAACAGAATTACATCTTCTGGTTTCTTCCCTTTATGTAGACACAAAGCAGGCTCCTTTTTACTACATTCCATTTTTATTCCTTGTGCCTTCTCTCTGACTTTCACATCAACTTTAGTGCACTATTTCACATCAATACAGAGTTTGCTGGCTGGTCAGTTATCAGAGCGGATTTCTTGGGGGAAAGGTTCATTCACAGTTACAGAAGGTGGTATTTGGTGAAGCTGGACAAAGAAATCCTTGAAATGTCTAGACAACCAAAAAATTTCCTAAAGAGAGGAACAAAATAGACTACTGATTTCCTATAGTAAATTTAGTATCAAAAACCAAATCCTTCCCTCCCCAAGTTAAAATCATTGACTTGCACTTATTTAATTTCACCTGTTTTCACATGGTGAATGTAATAGAGCTTTCTGAAAGATGGTTTATCATTAATCAACAACATTCAGTAAACAGGCTGTATTGTGTGGAATATCAAAGGCAGAAACATGTTTTCTCACTTGGAAGCTTGTGCACATATCCCACCATTGTGAATGGTAGTTACATGCTCAAGGCATGTGGGGAGGAGTAGAGGAGACATCTATTAGTCCTCTTCATGAGCATGCAGGTTCAAGTCATACTACCGGGTATATGTTGGCAGCATGTTTGTCTTGAGGTAGCTGTGCACCAAGACAAGGGTCCATATTTCTGATATATGAATGATGCAAATATACTGTAATTAGTAGAAAATGTTATGAAATAAAACATGCAGTCCTTTTTTTCTTCAGACATAGTAATTACTGCAATGTAATTCTGGGACTTGATTTCCTCCCCCGATTGGCACTCTATTTAGAATAAGCTGAACGAAAACGTTTGACCTACCTTGCTCCCCTAGTTTATCAGATTGCACCACTACTAATGGGGAATTTAAATTTGAGAGAGAATAATAGAATTACTCAACCACTTACAAGGCTCTTTGTCATAGTGGTTGTAAGGTTTTATGATGTATTTTATTAGAATTAGAGTTTATATGCAATCTGACAAAGTATAAAAACTGAAACACAAACATTTATCTAAAAGTGTTTCATAATACTCTTGTGCAATGTAAGCACATCATGTGGCCATGCTTTTAACTAAAGTGACCGTTGCTAATTCCCCAATCCTATATATCCTTCCTCACTTAAAAATGCATCCGTCATTTTCATCTCACTATAAAATCCATGATTCCCAAGAATTTTTCTGTCCTGCAAGTATAGTCCATATGTGTTGAGTGGTTAAGGAACAACATGTGGCAGGATGCATGATGTTTCAATTAAATAATGTGAGCATATTAATTATCTACAAGAAAAGTCTAAACTCTGAAGTGTGTGTCTGCTAATATTTCATCTTGGGTTTTTTTTTCTCTCATTTTTCTTAACATTTAATTGATTCTTGCATTTTCTTTTAATAAGAGACTTACTGAAATTTGGTTGGAGCAAATCAATTGTTTTTAATATGGAAATTTTTTTTTTATTTTTAAATTATATTATGAAAATCCAGATTCTTACTTTGTGGTTGTGGCTAAGACATTTGATTTTAATAAGGCAAACTTCACAGTTATTTTTCAAATGCAGGGTTATTCTTGGTCATATTTTTAATTGCAGTGTTTCTAGTAGACAATATATGTAGGCTGCTTTGTTTTGTTCCACCATTTGGAATAGCAGATACTTGAAGGAAGTCTCTAGCCAAGAATAAGACCAGGCTATTGTCATTTAGCTCTTTTATTATGTGATAAAGCTTTTATCCATTCCAGAAAGACTTGGTTAACTCCTAAAGAACCAGTGACCTATCTGAATGGGTCTGTTTCTGGTGATATTTGGGGCCTCTCTGAGATAAAAGGAAATATTAAAAAGTTTTTGTTATGCCTATACACAGTCCATGGCTGCTGTAGAAGGCTGTCCTGTTCTTCTGTAATGTCAGTGGCTCCTTCGTAGGCTCAGTCACCAAATGGGAAAAAGGAGGGGGCAGTTTCAGTCCCAGCAGAATAGCTGTTGGATGAGGATCTAAACCTAAACTAGTTTTAATGGACCAAGAAAGTGGGGAAACACATCCTAAGAGATAGAGGTGATGATTATATGGAGTGATAGATGGCAAAATAGAAAAAATACTAACCCAAAAAGACAGGTGCTCTTTATGTCCTGAGAGCTTAACTGACCATCTACTGAGAAATGTAATCCAGTACTTCCTGGCTATGCGATTGGATCATGTCAATAGCCACATGTGCTGCAGTGCTGGGAGGAGTTTTACTATACAGGTGTAGGACATTCGGATTCCCGTGTAACTGCACAGCAAAAAAAAATTACTCATTTGTCATATATGCCTCTGGAAAATTCTCAGTTTACACTGTATTTCGTATGGGAATTGCCCAAGAAATAACACTGAGGCACATCTGTGTATGCAGAGGCACATGATCTAGCTCCAAGGTCTTAATAGGGCTCTACATCCAACAATCCTCCTGAAAGTACATGGAAATTTTCCTTCCTCCAGTGGCTACAGAAATAACCTACCGTCACCACCCCATCTCCCAGAAGTGAAGCCTCTCTGTGTTCACAGTTCATATCCTCCTGCTTCTTTGCCTGCCTATTTTTGACTTCTACATAGCCATGGTATCAATGTGACATCTGATGTTTCCAGTCAAGCAACAGCTCTGGGGATAACAGCCCTCCCTAAAACACCACCTCCGACAACCAGCCCCGGCAGCTCTGGCAGGGAGAAAAGGGCTCCAGCAAGCCTGAGCCACATGCCTTCCCTCTCCCTTACAGTGGAGAAAAAAACAGATGAACCTCTCTGTGTACCAGCTCATGCTTTGTCTGATTTCATTCCTACACCTGCTGATATTTTTATCAGCTCAATGGATTCTTCATATGATCTTAGCTGAAGCTTGAGTCCTTACACAATTTTGCAGTAAAAAACAGGTCATTGACTCTGATTGTACAGGGATAAAAGAAATATTGCTATTGGGGCTATGCATGACCTTTTTATTCAGTTTGTGACTTAAAAAGATATTGGCTCTTAAAAAACTGGCTTTAATTTTAACGTAAAGAAAGAGGTAAAGCTCACCTTTGTCTTCTAAATGTGAGGTGGGAAAGTCTGCTGGTGGTTTGGGTGCATGTTTGCTTACACGGTAATAAAACATGTCTTGCCTCAAGACAGTTCAAGTTAAGGGTTGGAAACAATACAGATTTTTGACAGATAATCACATTTCTGAAATCTCCGACAGAAAACTGTGTTGGAAATTTTAGATGGGTAGATTCCCTGCCTATTGTTTATCTATATTTGTTTGGTTTAAAGATTCTCCATCATGGGCAAGTGAGAATGTTGGTATTTATGGGGATGACATTGACAATTACAGAGATAAAGTGGTATCTAGTGACTTTGTCTATGCTTTGGGAATACAAATTCCTTGGATAGACTTCTGCTCTGTTGTATCCATTTTTCTTATTACATGCTGTCATCACAAAATATTGTACTACTGCATCTTGTTCAGACATCATAGTCACAGGAACTTTGCAGCTTGGTCTCTGGTTTCAGTATGTTTTTACTCTAATTTGTAGCTTTGGGACCCTGTTATAAACATATCAGCAGAATTTTACAAGAAACTTTTAACAATCTATTATGTGATTTTGTTGCCCATTAGTGAATACAGCAAATTAAATCCAAAGGCGCTGAGAATGAATACAACAAATTAAATCCAAAGGCCCTGAGGATCTCCTAGCTAGTGCTGATGGTACAAAGCTCACACCATTGGTACTCAAAGTAAAGGAGTTGTCCTGGGGTATAATAAGGAGCTACATGCCATGTTTGGGGGTGGCAGATACTCAGTGGTTTGAAAGGAAAGATGTTTACTTGCAGAGGAGGAGGAGGAAAAAAAAAAAAACAAACTTCTGATACATTCTTAGTTTCTATGTATTTTATACATACATCCAATATTTAACTAAGAGTAAGTATCTGGATGATTTACAAGATGACTAAAAATAAGGAGCGAAAAAAAAATCTGCAATTACATTATTTTAAAAGGGTTTGAAATACTGTTAACACTGGAAAGGTGGCATTTCCAGAAGATGCAGTGATTTAATATTTCTCTTAGAAAAGCCACGTATTAAGCGTCAGCTGCAATCTGGTTTCTCTAATAGAAATAGTTTAGTATAAATCATAATTATTTTCTTTGTCAGATGAATTTATTTGGATTGCACTGAACTATATTTGTTTGGAATATCACTGTTCAGTTATATTTGGAAAACAGGAAAAATTTAGACAGCACCTTGAATGAAAAAAGTGTTAATTTGAATGTGTTTATTATTAGACACCTCATGTATTAGACACAGAGTACATTTTTCAGACAAATAGGTAAAAATTGAAAAAAATTATCACTCCTTTTCATGCTAAATTTAATTAGTAATAGTTTTTTTCTTATTATTCTGACAGCCCCTCAAGCAATCAGGCTAGGATTCTGTGTGATGTGTATTTGTTTGTATTTAAGACATTAACTTGTCTAAGAAGTGGATGCGATAGAGGATCGTATTTCAAAACTATGAATGTATTCCAGCTTTGTGAATCAAAGACCTTCTGACAGAGCTTTTACTTGTCAAAATAAAATAAGTATTTTAACATTTCTATCTGCATATCCTGATGTATATCCTCTTCCAACCCATATTTAAAATGTCAATTGCTGAACACAAATTGAGAACATCCATATAAAAAAAGACTTTGTCTACGTGTTTGGAATTGTTATGTGGTTTTTACTTTAAAAATGCGTGTGTTAAAAAGAGGACTTAACGATCTTACTCTAGTGTTGGTATTAAAAATCACAAGTATTTCTTAAATACTGAAAACTTCACTAATTCTTTTATATTAACTGTAGCAAATTTTAGTGCTCTGTTGACAAGTTCATATTTTATCAGCATTGCACTTCTGTTTAGTGTTCTATATGAGCACATTGTACAGAAGATAAATTTAACAGGGTGATCGCAGGTCATGGATAGCCACACAACTATGTCATGATGCATTATATTCCAAAGACTTTATGAAACAGTATTATGACTGCAAATTTTCTCAGTTCCAGAAGATTGTTTTAACCAAATTACTGTTATTGAGTTAGTGTATTTCGGGCGCTCCTGAGTCTCTTGTCTTCAACTACAGACCTTTGAGGAGATTTGTCCCTTCTAAAGAAATATTCTGATGTCTCTTCCTTCAGAAGCCCACAAACATGTACACAGCAAACCAAGCAGAGAGGCATAGGAGAAAACTCAGAGCATTCTGAATTAAATACTAATGGCATATTAGTATTCATTTCAACCAATCTGTAAATCTCACTAATTTGGTGGAAAGAACAGTGTAGACAAATTTAGCAACAGCAGCACTGGGGAGGACCTTTTTAGATAAACCCTTAAAATCCTAAAACACCTTGGCAGCACTTGAATAGAGAGGAATCAGATCATTACTTCTCTGCATGAAACTTATCTTTTCACCAGCCTGAGAGTGTATTTCTTGTTTGTCGAAATGGCAGCAGTCAGGTCAGCTCTCTGTAACACGACAAAACACAAAGGGATATACAGTCTTCATTCAGAAAGCTGCCGATAGGCAACACTGGACAGGAATTAAGAGTATTCCCTTGCACAAGGGGACTGGAGTTCAGGGGGGTACCGTTAGCCAGATCAGTATCTTCTCACCCACCTAATGCTGACAGCAAGCCTGCTGCAGAGGGCCTCTGAGGGCGCCGGTTGGGGAATCCACACTTCCAAGGCTCCAAAGAATGTTTTTTGTCAGGATAACATGTTTTGTTTATTTGCCAAAGAATATATTTGATCAAAGATCTCAGGGCTTATCTGCCTCAATATTTTTGTCATTGATTATACGATGTCTGTATTTTCTAGGTCACATATTATGCTTATATACGAGCATGTCAAAGAAATGTATTCACTAATGTATGTTTAATGTGAATGCATCTGAACTATTACGGAAACAACGCATATTTCTTACTCCTTAATATGTTCCACTCAACTCGGTTTGAAAATTAACATCTCTTATTTTGATATTATCCATAATCTTGAATGCTATCAGCAGATATAATAGGTTTAAAAAAACATAAAATTTACAATTGAGCCTTATACTCTGATGAATGTTTTTCACTAATTAACCCATTTTAGTTGTTTTGTATCTGAAGATGCTCTGTAGTCATCATTTATATGCTCTATTTAACTCTTTTCAGGCAGAAAACAATATGAATATATACAAGCAAGCTCCTGCATATGTTACCCCAGTGAATTGCTCATTATTTGATGAATGTGCTAGCTGGAAAGCGATTATTGTAACTGAATAGAAAATTCTTGTTCTCTTGTTTTTAAAAAAAAAATTGCACATTTTCCAGGGCACGGTGTTCCTAAAAGTGACAGACTGACTCTATGCGAAATAGAAAATACATACTGAAATTCCCATTTTTTTAAAAAAACAGGTTTTCAAAATTGTCATAGTGCTAATAACTATGATATACTGTGGAATATTGTAACACTCCTAAGCAACAGACCCTGCAAAAACATTGATGTTGCTTCTGTATTGTCTCCACAGAATCTCTGAATGCTTTTATATGTTTGGAAATCTGTTTTACCAAAGATATGTGAACCTGAAATGTGTGATTCATATCCCAACAAACTGATTTGGTAAGTAGATGTTACTTCTTTTGCATAATTCAGTAAAATTACATTGAAGAATTTTTATTGGAATTACCTGGATGTTTCAGACAAAATAGAGTGTTCGTACAGGAGTTTTTTCTTTCACATCTGGAGAACAGAATGTTACTGCCATTCAGAACTGTAATGATTTTAGCAATGCTAACTATCTCTGGCAACCAATGTTTGTTTGCCCTAATGCTTCAGAAAGTGAATAACATTTTTAATGCTCAAGAGGTTTGAATGCCTTGTTCTCAAGAAACAGGTGTACACATCCTTAATACAGATTTGAAAATCTCAGCCTACCTATGTAATAACGCATAGTTTCACCTTGGATGAAACACATTATTAAGTGAGTATAATGTAATCTCCAAACCTTTGGGTTTTTTTCTTATTGAGGTGATTATCTGTGATTGTTTTTTCTGGCGTGGGTTCCTTGTGACTAGATGGACAAGCTATGAATTCTCTCAGTACTTAAACTTAATGCCTAACAGTCAGATAAGGCAGAAAAGGGAAGAGTTCATGGTGCTTATGAAAACTATGGACTTGTATGCTATAATGTTTTCAAAAATAAATTTTAAAAATCCAAAGTTATGCAAGAGTAAACTCCATTCAGTAGTGCATCATAAATATCTGTACCATCCACTTTGAGTATAGAACACCTGTTGGCTTTTTTTTTGTTGTTCAGTAACATCAGATGTTACGTAGTGCTTATGGTACCACGTTGATTTTTAGCCTGATGGACATTTCCTGAAGTCACTAGTATTAAGTTCAGAGATGATACATAGGCAGGATGATTGATTTGAGTATTGAGAAGTTTTAAATGCAGGAGAATTAAATCAAGTGGAATATTCAAGTTTGGTTTGTGATTTTCTTTTTGAACTACAGACTGATGTAGGCTGTGTGGAAAACTATGCTCACTCCTCTTTCCTTATACTGTAAGAGGTGAAAATATCATCATTATATAGTTTATTGCACTGAAAATGAGAGTTATAATTAGATTTCTGTTTCCATCAAAGCCTATCCTAAAGCTCCTGTTAGAAACAACTAGACAGATTTACTTTGCTAAAAGGGCAGTGCAAGAAATAGGTCAAGTAAAATATGATTCAATGCCTATAAGCAGGTGGGTGAGAATCATAAAACACCTTTATTCAAAAATATTTATTGAAAATGGATATTTAGAAGGAAGAACCCTGTGGCTGGAACAGAAATTAAAATAATTCCCAAAGCAAGCACAGACATGAAACTTCAAAAGACAAATTTGAGGCTGGTTAGAAAAGGGAGCAAGAAAAGTTTCTGTTTGGTGCAAGTAATTACCTTTTAGGATTTTACTCCACATTGTATGAATGTACCCAATTTAGCTTGGAGCACAGGTGCTTCATTCGTTACTAAATTATTTCTGTTTCTGCACATGAATTACATATTCTGAGACAACATCATGCAGTGAGTGTGTTTTTAATATATTGTTTTACAACTTCACATTAGTTTTCTAAATTTAGTAATCAACAATGAATTAATATCTGTGCCTGATTATTTTAAAGGAAATTTCTCTCTCCAATATTGTCAATAATATCAGGTTAATCTCCAGCCTGACCTTTGTGGTACAAATTCTGGAAGGATGGTAGTTCTTTGGGGGAATTCAGCTTCAAACTAGAAATGGGTCATTTATTAAAGTCACAGAAGTAGGAGAAGTTCTTTCCTCCTCTGGCATTTCTCCTTTTTTCCCTTCACACATTTCTTATTACTAATGTGCATTTTTTTTTCCAGCACCTAAATTTTACCAGTAAGTTAAAATGTGTTCATCTTGCTGAGCTTTGTTACATACTCAAGTTTTATTGTAATTGACAGTTTAGGGTAGCCCTGTGCCTTGAGTTTTTAAATTTATTTTCTGTTGAAATGTTTACTACCTTGTTCTGATAATCTCTGCCAGAGAGAACAGAACTAAAAAAAAAGGAGGGGTGATGTCCTCGTTTCAGAAACACTGCAAGGAGACCAAAGATCAGAAGGACAGAAGTTGGAATAAGAATTATTCAGAACTGATTTGTGAGCAAATGCAGGAGGTGCCTTCCTCCCTGGATAATATTAGCCATTAAATGTGGGAAAGTAAAGCCTTCCATTTGCCTGGGAGAGCTCAAAGGGCTTCATAAAGGGAACTATGGTTTCTGAATGAGATTCATCATACAGATCAATAGCTTGGGTGAATTTTAACTGTGTTTAAAGCTCAGCACAACATTTCAGTCTGGATGACTCCAAATAAGGATTTACCAGCTTAGCATTTATTAGCATTCAAGTTTCAAACTTTGGGCCTTGTGCAAAGCTAATTATATATTGCACTAAGTTATACAACTTGCATCATTTTTGATACATTTTAATTGATCCAAAAGGGAAAATATATTGGACATGGAAAGATCAAATCATTTTGCCTGGGGAGGCATCCTCACAGCTTGATTTTTCAGAGTTGCAATTAGCTAGGTACAGTGAATATAATGGTAGTGGGAGACAGCTGAAAAGGACTGGCTGTTCCCAGGTGCTCCCTGAGGTTTCCTTCCCTGGCCTCACTGTGCATGAGAGACTTGAGCCTTATGTAAAACTGGGCCTTATGCAAGGACTTTGACTCCTGTGTTCACTGAAAGTCGCTGGAGAATGCTGCAGGTATTCCTCTGCTTTTTAAATTTTTTATTCAAAATATTTAGAGCTGAACAACTGAATTCCAGAGAAGCAGCAACTGCTGAGAGCATCCTTATTTCACAGGGAACATTCAACTTGTTTAAGAACTGATGCTTTCCTGAATGGATTTGGCATTGTCAGCTTGCTTTCACTGTTATTTTCTGACTGTTTCATCTACATTTTTCCTCTAGTTGTCATTGGTGTCAAAAGAGAAATAAGACAACACATTCAAAGGTCAGAGACATCATTTCAGATTTGATGAGTCAGTGACAACAGAGCTCAGAGAAGTAGCCCTTGGCAAGTTTAAAAGTAGTGACAGTTTTGATGGTGACATGGTTATAGGCAGCTGTGAAGGAGGCTTCTTTCTACATAGAAAGACAAATAATGAACTAAAAAGACTATTGATGATACATGCAAAAGATTTAATTAGGGAGAAGATTGGTCCCTAGTTTTCATACCCTGAAAAGTGATGAAGGTTTGAATATTGCAGCTGCTCCTATGAATGGGTCCTGCTGACCAGCAGGTGGTAGGAAGGATGTCCCCCTGGGATTGAATCTCACCCTTTATATGATACCAAAGGATAGAGCCTTTCCCAAACATCTCCCTTGTCTTGCCCACATATATCCCTAGTGAAGTGGTCCTGCACAACCAGGAGAAAGCTGCTACGTATATGGCACCAGTAATGTATTTTTTTTCTCCCTGAAGCAAGGAAGAAACCAGAGAATAACAGTGAAATGTAAACTTATGTTAATAAGGACGTGACATTTAAATGATGAGACCACTGTTAATTTTATTCCTTCTCAAACTGAAGGTACATCTTAAAATGAAAATAATGAGTTGCGTTAAGTCACACAGCAATGTTTCCTATGTTTTCACCTGGCAAAACTATGTGCACTGCTCCACACCCTGGTCTCTCTATTCATCGTTTAATCACTCAAAAAGCTAGAGGAGGAATAAAAACACATTTCCTACAGGGGAAACCACTGACTGTGGTACCCACTTTGATTTTCAATAGAATTTCACCAAAAATGTCCACATCAGATTTCTTTCCTTTTGACTTAAATGTAGAGTCTAAAACAGAGAGGGAATCTTTGGTAATATTAATAAAAACTTTCCTGCTTTATGCTTTGATTCTTGCCTAGAGTAGGAAACTGGTCATAGAAAAAGTAGGTCACTGAAAGAATTGCTGTACTGAAAATAACGTAGCCTGACATTTATGGGGTTGAGCTACTGTATGTCCATTGGGCTGTAGCGGGTTTGGAGTCTGTGTGTTAACATAAAGATGGAAGTCTCTAGTATTTAACACTAGTTGTGTGCTTGTGCCTGATCTCCTATAAGAGGTGCTTTCTTGTCAGCTAGATGAGATTTATTTTCATTTTCAAAGCTACCTGCCAACTATATTTAAAAAAAAAATGTAAGATAATTTATAATTGTTCTTGCAAATACTACATTTTTATTTTACCAGACTCTGTGTGTATATATATTTCCTTTCTGATCTTTTTTGCTCTTGTTGTCCGGCTTTATCCAGTTATTTAGCACTTAATTCCTCTAATTTTTGCACAAACTTTTAAGAAGATGGGTTTCTTCCTTTAGTAACATTGCAATTCACTTACATAACATGTTTACGTTGAATAGAAAAAAAAAGACAAAGGCGGGGGGATGTGGAAAAGGGGGTCCAAAGGACAACTGAAGGTCAAATTGGAAAGTCTTTATGTTGCATTAATTCCCAACCGTTGCCTTATGTTATGTACATGGTGTACCATGGAAGAAAGATTTGACTGTGTGAAATATTTTTTACCACATATTGTGATCTCATGTCAAATATGTGCCATATAAAAAAAAAAAAAATCATAACTCAAAGGAATGTTTTAAACCTACTAGTAAATATACTCCTTTCTAAATCATGCACAGAGAGCAAAGTAAAGGTAAGAATAAGGTTATGCCTTCCAGTAAAGATACATAAATCAACAGGAGAAAAATTCTCTACAAAACACAGGAATGAGCTCCAAATCATAGGTTTTACTGAGGACAATATTAGAAAAATAAAACATGATTGTAGTTTTAGAGACAATACTATTGCTTCTTATGTTTCACAATTCTATTTTTAGACAGCCAAAAGCTCTAGTGTGTTAAAAAGCCATTCCTCATGAATTATACATTTGTTCTTTTTCATTTGGCTACAGTGTCTTTGTCATATGAGTCCTCAAGATACTGACGATGTATGTATGGTATGTCAAGATTTTTTGTTGGCAGTATGCACAATTGTCTGTTCATGCTTTTTGACTTGTTTTGTATAGTTATGTGTTGACTAGATTACACATTTTCTTTGTGACAGTGGGTTTTGTTTGTTCGGTTGGTTTTTTTAATTCTGGTATTTTCAGATAGATCTAGTGCATTGCTTCTGCCTAGACATTTTTTTAAAATAAGAGTTTAGGAAGGTGGGTATCAAATTTGAAAAATATCCCCTTTAATTTTTAAGGAATAATAAGACAAAAGTATTCTTCAGTTAGCCTCCTGACTGCCCTTACATCTTACAGAGAGATAAGAGAGACTGCTCAGTTTGTTGTCAGTGTTGGACTAAACATTCTGGACACCTCTTGACCAGACCATGTTGTAAAATATTTCAGGCAACCATCTTAACTCTCGCTTTCATGAACCTGCTTATGCATGTTGGGAAGAATTTGTTTTCCAGTTGGTGTTTTATTTTTGAGATTGTATTACCAAAGTTGTACATAATTTTCATGGTATGAAGATGTATACTGTAACCCTCAGCTGTCCATCAGCAAGCCAGTACTTTCCTCTGCCAGTCACAAAACCCTCACCAAACTGTTCTGCATGCTAATGAGATGTTTGGTATATTAAAAAAACAAAGGCAGAGCCAAGTAACATCCAAAACTGCATATGTAATCTATTTCTCATTATGGTGTTATTTAATTGGCGGCATAATTCAACTTGAAAGGATGGCTTTGCAGTGGTTAGTGACATAATCTAGGGTGTGGGTTCCATTTTGTGTTTTACCAGGGATGACTTGTGTCACATTCAGTCAGTAATTTAGTTTCTCTGTCTTCTCCATCTGTAAAATGAGCATGAATGCCCTATTTCACTAAAATATTCTGAAGGTAAATAGATCATCTTTTGTGAAGCATTCAGGCATCCTCCTCACAGAAGTCAGATAAGAATCTATCAGAGATCAATGAATTGCAGAAAACAAAACAATTTCTGCCATTGAGAGGACAAATGAACATATTTATTTCTCATTTTCACGAGAACATTTACTTTAGCCTTGAAGCATCTTACTCAAAGTGCTTCCCCTGACCTCTGCTTCCTTTTCTCCTTAGCTGTTTCCATCATCTCAGATACCAAAGATTCCTTTTCACAGTCCTTCACAGTCACTTGTTACCTGTAACCCTGAGTATTTTGTCTCTGCCTGTCTCTGTCTTTCTCTGCCCTGGAAAAGCTGCAGATTAAAAATAAATAAAGTAGTTTTTCTGCTTTCCAAAAGCTCAATTCATGCTCAGTAGTTCTGCTCTATCGAGACAAAAGAGGTGAAACCCCTCTTAGACTGGGGGTTTTCTGGTTTGGTTTTTTTTGTGTTTTGTTTTGTTTGTTTGTTTTTTAATTTGGTTGTGTGTGGGTTTTGTTGTTATTTTGGTTTTTTGGGGTTGGTTTTTTTTTTAATTTAGTAGTCAAAATAATACTTCAACATCTTATATTAGCTGCAGCATCTAACTTTATGTTCGCCATACAAGTTTGCAGATCTAAATCTGCAGAATTTATTCAAACTGAACACCTACTGAAATTAATTCTTGCCTTGATTAAAACTGCAATTTATGGTTTTGTGTATT
>VZTQ01008240.1:875192-952386 GCA_013400755.1 Pelecanoides urinatrix | reverse complement strand
ACCTACTGAAATTAATTCTTGCCTTGATTAAAACTGCAATTTATGGTTTTGTGTATTTTAAATGTTAAATTCTTTACCATGGTCTTCTGTAGTATGACGTGAGTTTAAATCATGGGGTATGCATATGAGTAATATTCAACAAAATAAGTTAATACAAGTTACCAGTCTCATAGCCGATGGAGGAATTTCACCCATGTTATAGTACTTCTGGTTTTCTTCTTTCAAGATACGTCTCTCTGATTCATGGCAATTATGAACACTCAGGAGTTGTAAAGTACTATTATTTTGACACATTTGTCTTTGCTTCCTTCTTTTTAATTCTGTGGTTATTTTAAGTGTCTAGTCTTTTTTTTTCTCTGAACCTTTATACTTTTGTTCATACTCATATTTGCTATATTGCTAAAATCTGGAGTGGAATTGCTTTGGCTCTTGCATGAGCTTTAGAAGGAAAACCAGCTGAAGCGGAGGGTGACCATTTCCCTGCTGCTCAGGGGCAGACAGCAGCGCTAGGCAGGGGGCTGCAGGTTACCCCTCTGCTCCAGGGCAGAGAACTCATGTGTGAGGGGAGTCACAGGAAGAGGAGATGCTGTATTCCTCTTCCTGGTCCTAAACACCATGGGGACTGCACCACAACCTGAGCTTGAAATGCAAGATTAAGCGTAATATTGCCAAGTACAGCTGTTACCTGCATGTAAACACAAGTACCAAGTATACCATTGAGCCTGTGGGTTGTGGGGGAAGGATCCTCCACCTTTCCCAGCCTCAGGGATCCCTAAGGATTGCTGAAATTATGTTACTGCTACTACTAGTAGAAAGGAACTTTATACATGTTTTATACACTGGGAGAATAAATGTAAAAATACAAATGATTCAAGGAGATGGGTAGAAGTTCTTGCAGCTTCTTACTTTAATGAAAAATTCTAAATTATATATAACATTAGGAAATTGTGACCTTGATCTATCTTTATCTTCTGTGTAATAAATTGAGGATAATTTTAAAATGTGTTCTGTTACTCATAGCAGTTTTAAAATGACAGAAGTTCTGTAATTAAAAAGGTAATAACAGGGCAAAGTATAATGATGTTTTAGAACATACCTGTGGCAAATACTGGTAGAGCATAGCTGGTCTAAATATAGGAACTAAGGTAGGAAGTTTCCATGCTCTATGTTGATGACATTATTGCACTGCAAAGAGTTCATAAAAATAAATCACAATTTTACTTCTTTCAAATCATCAGTATGTATGGTTTTCTTTAATACTACATAGTTCAAGTTTTGACTTCTTGTTTTGAGTTCTAAAACAGTTATTTTTATTCATTTTTTCAGAGGTGTTCACACAGTAGAATTTCCCTTAAACTGAAATTTTGAGTGATGATGACTATTGTGAACATGTACCGGAGCTCAATTTTTACTTTATATACTATGGTGTCTCCTTCTATGTATGGCCTAAAATAGGGGAGAAAGGAAAAAACAGTACAAAAATAAGCTGAATATGTCTTTTTCTTACATTGGGAAACTGACCTGCAAAGCCTCCCAACCTGTAGCAGGATTATGATACCATAAAGCTAAAGTCTTTTCTTTCTCATGTACTTTATTTCAAAATATTTAAAGCATTCAACTCAAAAAGCTGATTAAAAAAAATCAGTCAGTGTATTGTATTTTATCAGTAATTTGGACGGGTGAGAAATGAATGGTAGATGGTATGTGGATAGTGCTAAGGTAATTAAATAAATGAACTAGACAATATATCTGTGAAGTGGGAGACAGAGCTTTGGAGTCAGAATAATGAATGCTACAATATACTACTGACTGCTTTTTATCTCGGTGCCTATGATTTTGTTTTCTTCCAAGTCCTAACGCTTGACACCATGATTAAATTTTTAAGTATTTATAAGATATTTTTAGCCAAAACAGAAAATGTTATATCTCTTTTCCACAACACAAATGTGTGGAAGTAGGAGGTCCCATGGCTTTCACAGCAATGTTCAAGCAGCAGTATTGGAAAACTCTTTCCAAAAATCAAACCGTCCCCCAGGCCCATCGCTAAATTTGTCAAATGTTGACTGGTCTGTTTGCACCATTACTGCTGCAGATCAAGGATCAGCATGACAGCAGGAAGAAACCTGTCATTTGAAAATGGACTCAAAAGGGTAGAGAAGGTGAGGCCGTGTGGAGGGAGGTGAGCTGGACGACTGCACCCTGCGATGCTGCAATGCAGGGGAGTGAAGCTAATCCTTCCTGATATGGTGTCTGGGGGCTGCGGGGAAGCCATGGCCTCTTGGAGGGTGGGAAGGACTGCCCTCCCCATGATGGTATATGTGTGAAGCTGTCTGAAAACAGCCCTGAAGAAGAAAAGAAATACTGAGGATTCCATTCACCCCTCCAGTTGTGTTTCTAAGTACCTATATTCAAGCAGTCACATGAAAACTACACACTTTAAGGGACAGTCATGTTGGTGCTGGGTTTCCTACAGCTTCATGTCAGTCCAGCTACTAAATGCAGAGGATCTAGCATTTCCAAAATTATACAGTTATCTGTACCATGCAGGACTGAAGAGGCTGCAATAGTGAAGGAGTACTTCACTTAGTGAAGTGTTAATATGTATATTAACACTGCAGGAACACTTGCACTTCCTAGGACAGACACAAAAAAGATGTGCAATGACTGGCTGTAGCAGCTGAGAAAGTTGGACGGTGTTAAAGTGTGTTGCTGCCCCTAACAAATGATACCCAATATAACAGCAGTTGCAAAGATCATCCCCAACAGGATATCTTTAGACAGCTTAGAGTTGTTTACGGTTTAACTTAGAAGCTCATGCAGGTTTTGGTAGTCGGCTTGCTGGAGTGAACACAATATCACATTAATTTTCTTTAGCTCTAGAAGGCCCTTCTTGTCTTCAGGAGGTAAACAGGACAATGAGACAGCAAAATTTGTCTTTTTTGTTTGTTTTGTTTTGTTTTACTTGGGAAAAGCTGTCACAGAGAAATTTCAAACCACTGAATGTTGTTTGTTGACTGTCAGCTTTATCATGCAGACCGGTAGTCTATACTATTTATAAATAAAAATACAAATGAAGCCAGAAAACTAGCCATGTGCTGCAGATGGCATTTTAAAGTTAACTTTAAAAAAAAAAAAACACCAACCAAAAAACAACAACAACAAAAGAAAAAACCCCACAGAAAACAAAAACAAGTTTGGCTTGACTTAGATCTTGTTTTCATTTATCTTTATTATGGAGGGACCTAAGAAAAACATTTTTTAATATCATTGTAAAGAATGCAGTAAGTACTGTGAAAAAGCAGATGCTATGTAGCTTCACTAATAATTTTAGAGTGCAGACTTGACCAAAGTGTTACTGCAATTTTCCTGCATGTGCCTTACAAGGAGGAGGAGATGTGCCATACCAGCCTGTTCTGGCAAATTTGTATTCCTCTTGCCAGCATGGTAAGGAGGAAGTAAATCCACCATACTGAGCTTCATGGGGGTGAAGTTAAGGAAATGCCAATCAAGCCTCCATGCATTCAACCCAGAATTGCTTGCATAGTGCAAAGTGAGTTTCTCTTAACCCTGCAATATGCTGCAAAAATTGCCTGTCTGTCAAGACAATCAAATAATCCAAGATGGAAAAAGCAACTTGCAATTAGACTTTCAAAGTAACCCAGAAGGTTTTAGACACTATATCGAAACCTCTTTGAGAGTTTTCCCAACTAAAGTTAAAAAAAAAATTAAAAATCAACATCATTTAAAAGCAAAGTCGTTAAGAATGGGGTCAGTTATTTAGGTAGCATCACTTCTGTGGTGTCCCAAGTGCATTGAAGAGGTATTTTCTCCCACAGAGTTTCGGGGGGGGGGGCGCGGAAATCTACAAGTCACTGGAGTAGATAGGTTTTTTTGCTAAGAAAGAGAAATTGGGAGGGTGATTCACAAGAGAGTCTGAATATAGATTTCAAGATCGTAGTAAATAAAAAGCTGCAGGATTCACTGACAAAGGTACAAGGACATGGTTCCCTCTCATTTTACAAACTTGTTAATGCCAGCATGATTCCTAGCTGAAAGTTAACATTCTTTCCTTGACCAAAGATTAGATTAACAGTTGTCCTGGAGTGATTGGTGCATTGCATTCTGGCATGTACTGAGAACACCAAAACTAGCTAGCATTTAAATAAAGTTGAGTTGCAGAAATGCCATACTTACAACAGGCAGGTTAGGTGGATGTTTGCTACGGTATTTGTTGTTCTATCCATCTGCTTGAAAATAATCAGCTACATTACATTTACAGCAGACATCTCCCCTCTCATTCTTTGCTGGCTAGCTGGCAATGTGGAAATTTACGGAAGTATGGGTAGCATCTTTTATACTAAAATTATTTACCCATCTACTAGGACCTTAGGGAAAATCACTAAACTGGAGGGCACAGAAATAAACTAAGTTAAGTAAATCAAAGACTAGACATGAATTGCATAAAGTACATGCATTTGTATTTATATTGCAAAAAGTCTCAGGTTACTCTCCATTGTTTTAAGCAGTGAGTGAAAATATGACAACACTCATAATGAATTTTCAGTGACGTTATGTACAGGACTATATTATTTTCCCTCATTAACAAACAAAAAAAACAACAAAAGAGTAGCGCTTGATTAAGGCTTCCTGACAAAGAGCAAAAGTGGAGGTTAGCAAAGGATATCTCAAAGTTTAGGTTATGACCAGCAGTAGAATTGCTAAAAGGTTCAGAGATGTGACTAAATAGACAAACTGGAAAATCTCATTTCCCTCTGGTTAGAGGAATGAGCAGTAGAGAGGATCGCTGTTGATGAGTCCACCAGGCAGGCAGAGCTGGTCCTCTCCTACCCCAGCAGCAGCTCGGTGCCTCCTGGCTGGGGGTTCCCTCAGTAACTGCAGGTGGTTTTCACCCTCCTGCTGGCGTTGCATGGGCATAGCTGTGCAAATACTGCCTGAACCAGGAACAAGGCTATACTTTGTGTTTTGGTATCCTGGAGTTTTCTTTGAACCAAGAGCTCTAGATATACATGCTCAGGATGATTGTGATTGGCATCAACAGCAGGGTCCTGGTGCACTTAGACTTGTGAAATGACACAAGATGCCGTGACATGAGACACTAAGATTGTGGCATGCAAATGAAGAGAGAGATGGGGACTGGAAATAGGGGAATATCTTTCTGAAAGATTTTTAAATGTTTCTTGGCTGTTCTTTTTTTCAGCAAAAATCCCTGACTCCTGAAACCCATGAAGGAAGAGAGTGCAGATGCACTGTCTTTTAAACAGTTTTAAATAACAATATTAATATTATGAATGAGGGACTTTAAGAAGAAAAGAGGACAAAAAGACAAACATTTGTTTCCTCTTTCTTTCTCACTTTCCTGGAAGGCATTGTGTCAGCTTTTCCTTGCTGCGCTTTCACTTTAATACCTCTGCTTGCATGAGGGCCTCAGAAGTCAGCCTAGACTTGCAGGGTGTGGGAGAAGGGTGGCCACAGAAGTGGCATCAGGGCTCCATGTGCAGCACAACTACGCAGCCTCTCAGCTGCTTAGCTGGTAGTGTGATAGACTAATGCGTGTAACTGTGTGTCTCCAGGAATCAGACAATTGCACAGTGCGTGTTCATTAGGATCAATTCCTTTGCCCGCATGGGGCTGGTGAGCATCTGCCACTGTGCCAGAATGAGGAGCTGCAGCTTCCTCCAGAGAACCTCACAGTACAGCTTATGTAGTCCATTGGGCAAGCTGCTGTTGGTTCTGCAAAAGCAGTAAGAAAGCAGAGGCAGGGTGAGAACTGGTTGAGAGAGAATTTGGTGCTTTTTTGAGGGAAGGAGTGATCTAAGCAAGAGTTAAAAATGGATGTTAAACCAAGAAAAATGGGAAGCAGCTTGATAGTACATGGGGGAAGGTTTACTGCAACTTGCGTATTCCTGTTGATATTTAAATATCTTAGAAGTATTGAAGGGGTTAAAAACGTAATGGCGGAGCATTCAAGTCTGTACAATTGCATGAAAACCCCGTAACAGCAACAAGAAACTGCTCTCAAATGCCAAATCTGCAACTGGCCTAATTTGAAATGCTGGTTAGAAGCTATGGGTTTGCAGTTTGCATGCTGATTATCTGGGTGTCAGTGATTTTCTCTCATTCTGTGCTGTGATAATAGATAATAAATGGGTTGTTTTCTTAGCAATCTTTAAGTTCAGTTATCGGGATGCTGGAGGCGGTTCTTGGAGGAAGTCTGTCAGCCCCAGAATTTGTTTTCCTGTTGGTTTGTCAAAGCTATTCTTTTGACCTTCAAGGTGCAGAACAGGGCTCGTCTATTCACTCAAGCTTTTGCCTGAGGAGAGGAGACTGAGGGAAATCAAGCCTATTCTTGGATCACAGTCTATTTGGCTTGACGTTGTCAGTAAGCGTTATATATCACTGTAAATGTTTACTTAGCCTGTTGGTGAAGCACACTTTATAAGACGAAGAATATATAAAAGCAGAGTGGATATGTGTAAAGAGGGGGACAGTTAAATGGCACTAGGGCAGAACAAAGAAATGAAAGAAATGAAATGTCTTTTACTGTAATCCACCCCAATGCATCTGCACTAAGGTGGATATCGGCAATTATCTTCCATGATTTTGGAAACTGAAATGTGTCTACTAAAATGGAAGACTGTAGGTGTTGGTTAAATTGCCTTTTACATCTGTATGAAAATATATATTTTGATTTAAAATGCAACACTGAAAGTAGAAGCAGTATGTACAGAAGGTTGATCTTCTCCTCCTTAGCACGTAGACTGCATTAAAAGTAAAAGCTGAGTGCGAACATGAGGAAAACCCTAGAGGCAAGGGGCACTGGGTCTCTGTTATTCCAGGCTGTTCATGATGTGCCCCTGCTCACAGGTAATAGAGCTCCTGAAATGTTTGCACGGCAAGGTTGACTACAGCTTTCCTGCACAGAAGTGCTCCATCAGTGTTACAAATAGGGCTATGGGGAGCCTAAGATCTATCAGTTAAGAAGATTTTGGCAATGTTATATAGAATAAAAAGAGGTCTGCCCATGAGCAAGTACATTTACTTGCATGGATGGACATTCACATTTTAAAAGTTTGAAACAAGTAGCTTTTACAGATGTGGTAGGTGGTCATGTTTCTAATTCTCGAATTATCTTCAATTTCAAGCTGTCTGGAATGTTTTGCCTGAAAACTTTTTGCCAACAAAAGTTGGAGTTTAAATCAAAAACAGAAGTTTTGTCTGGTAAAAGTAGTAATTCATTTTTTTAGATGGGAATTTTCTTTTAATTGTAACTTTTGTTCTGTTTCTGCTTGGAAATGAAGTAGCGAACGGCTAGATCAAAATAATCCAAAAATTTCCTGGGAAAGAAATAAAATTTAAAAAATACTCCCATTTTTGAGCAGAAAAAGGAGTTGCATTTTCTGGCAAACTTTTCCTATATATGTTTTATAAATCTGAAAGGAGGTATTGTGGAATCAAAGAAGAAAAATAGTTCTTTGCCTGCTTTCACAAAATACATGCAAAAGGATCTTCTTTTTCCATCGCCTTTTCACCGATATACGCACAGCAAAGACAATACAGATCCATTGCTGTGCTTCACCCAGAGTAGCAAGCCACTCTGAACTCAGCACAACAGGCATAAAGTCTTACTGAATCTGAATGTCAATAGCTTACACCATTTTTGTACAGTTGCCTATATGACACAGTTGTTGTGTTGTATTAGAAAAGCATTTTTGCAGTCACTGTGGCACATGAGAAACCTTCTCTGTCTCATCCCATCCAAGCCAAAGCAGTCACAGCTGTGTGATTGCAGCTAGTACGAAGTGATGCTAATGCTCCTTTCCATTTACTATCCCTCAGTGTAAAAATAGAGCACGGCTGGATCAGACTATTGGCTAGACAATCTGAGTGTGGATTTAGGGAATAAGAGAGATTTTGTGAGTTTGGGTGGGGTTTTTTTAATAATTCCTAGAGACTATAAATGGCTTAAATGTCAAATTTCTGAGAAATTATTTCTATAAATAAATCTGATCAATATAAACTTTGCATCTATCCCCCATCCAACACACTTGGTGAAAAACCTCATCTCTGAGCATGTCTTCAAATATTGTGAAAGTGCAGATCAGAGCACCCTGGTTATTGCTAACATATAATGTTGTTTAAAAAATAATTTGCCATGAAATTCTGTAGGCAATGTGTTAGGAAAGGAATTAGGAAATACAGTGAGTAAGAAATAGATTAGCTTAGGCTATTATAACAAACCTAAGTTTTTTAAATGGCTGTGCAGTTTATCGCTCCTGCAGCTGTATCAGACCTTGTAATGGGATTAAGCTCTTCCCTAAAAAGAAAAAAAAAAATTTTTCAGAGCCATAACTTTCTAACAGGGAATAGTATTATAGTTATCCCCCCCAAAGATATGATGCACTTTATTAAAGGAAAAGAGGGGGGACTTACAGAGACTGAGTCAGAATCTGAACTCATTTCAACATGATGGGAAGTGGTACACAGTGTGTGCATTGCACAACAGGCTGGCCCTCATTTTGTTTAGATACAAATGCTGTTACTGGAATAACTTTATGGCTCAGTATTGGTCTGGATGAATGTTACAGAAATCCTATCTCCTCATAAAAGGGGGAGAAGGAATTCACTGTTTAAGGAAAAAAAAAAGAATTCCTATGCTTTACCAGCTCTGACCTGAATAAGGACATAAACTGACCACAAATGCCCAGTAAACTGCAAGTGTCAAGATGCCCCCAAAAAGGATGGAAGTCCTAAAGTTCAGCTCTTCAGTGATTTCAGCTGTTAAATAATTGCCACACTCTTTCTGTAAATTTGCCCAGTAAAAGGAGCATCCTGATTATAAAGCATCCTGCCACAGCTGGCACCCAGAATTGGGGAATCAAAAATCTACTAATACTAGTAATGAAAAAGCTGAAAGAGGGATAGGCTCTGTGAGTAAGCAACAGATGCTGAAGCTGTTGAGGTTATCTCCAAAGAGACATGCCCTGTCTAGCAAATGGGAATACATCTGGGATTCAGTTACCTTGGTCTAGTGAGTCATTTATTTCTTTGAGAAAGCCAATTCAATATGTCTATGATTGCTAACCGTATCATGGTGTGCATCTTGGAAGCGTGGAAAGCATGCAGCACTAAGTGGACACACAGCATGCTCCTTTAGTGAACGCAGTGCTCTTTCCTGTATTTCTGAAGGGATCTGGGGTCACATGCAGAGCACTAAGAACAGTACTGTCATTGCTCTTAGTGATTTATTTTGCTCCTGATTTAAGCAGGATTATGAATTGAGGTTAAATTGTACATCTCTTTAATCCCTATCGTGGGTAGTTTCAGGACAGATATGCATGTGTCAGGAATTCTTAGCGGAGTCCCTGTTTAGCATGGATGAGAGCAGAGGGGGCTGCACCGCACGACCTGCTCCAAAGACAAATTGAGAAGTGTTGAGTGGGCTTGTTCGCTGGGATGCCCTGGGTAGTCCTCTGTAGGTGTGGCACAGTTTTTCCTGCCAGGCTGGCATGTCTTTGGGAGGCTGTCCTAAAACATGATTAGCAAAAGCCATGGAGTTGTGCCATTTTTCAGTGTTTGTGCCCCAAGTTTAAGCAGGATTTGAAGCAAACGCCTATTAATAAGAAAAAGATTGTAAACCCTATATTACAATTCTTAAAATATATATTAATAAATAATATATATAAATATGTATGTGTGGATAAGTCTGTATGTGTGTTTACCTGCATATATGCATACACAAACAAATGCGTGTATGTGGTGTTGTTGTTATGGTCACTCTGATTCCAGGTATAATACCTACTAAGGGTCGCAGTCTGGCTGTTGGGAGCTGGCGTGACTCTGACATGACCCTGACTGGCAGAAGTCAGAGTGTGACTGGGGCAGATGATTTTATGGGGCAGGGCAGTATGAGGTGGCACTGGAACATAGCAGAAGAGGCTACAACATGATCATCTATTACTCTTGCTCCTCTGTGTTAAGTGTTGAAACTGACACAGAATTTGCTTTGAAAGTTCTTTTGTTTGTTGAATACAGCAGTATGCAGGGTCTTATGCCTTAAGCATGACAATCCAGTTTTCAAATAGATGCTGTCCTAGATTCATAAGTCCCGATCATCCTTTCTCCCCACACATACATGCAGAAAACACTGCTTTGGAGCAAGGTTGACCTTGCTGATTTATTATCTTTTTTTTTTTTCTTTTTTTTGCTTGTCATGTGGCTGATTCCTGTGTAAAATAGGTGTATTGAGTGAATGTGATGCTGAATATGTCCCAGGTCATCTAGAGGAAGCATGTTTTTGCTAAGAAATGAAACTATAACTTCCATGAGCAACATTTGCATTGGAGTGCGTTACTTCCAGTAGAAAAAGGACTGATAACATAGGTTTCCACATCTCTTGGGAGTTCATTTTATGACCTGTCTTTATACAAGCCAAGTGTTTGTCTTGTGTCTATGTATTATTTTAAATGAAAAAGCATACTCTGTGCTCTACTCCAGCCATATAAACAGAAACACAGACACAATTATTTTTTGAGCTACAGTGAGCTGTTCAGCACAAAACTGAACTCCAGTCAACTCCACCCCTGAACGCTGTCTTAAAACCAGCTCAGATCCAGTTTTACATTTCCCTATTAGACTCGTGTTGGGATTACACAGGCCTAAAAACAAATGGAAGGGGAAAAAAATCACCTTGAGGTTAGGGCTTTCAGTTAACCAATAAAAAAGCAGGCAGCACCTAACCAGGGGAAAGACATCCACAGGAGTCTCCTGTTGGAAAAAGATAAAAAGTTGAGAGTAAGAGAATTTGAGTGCTCAGTCTGAATAGGAAGCAAATAAAGTACTGTGGATGGCAGGACAGGGAAAATACCATAGTGAAAATTAAAATTCTCCAGGAGCTGTCTCTAAAGAGCTAATGTTGCTGCAGAAGAGATACAGGAGCTGTGAAGAAAATCTTTGCTCATAGTGGAAGTAGCCACACACATTCCTTGACTTGTGCCTATTTGCTGCAGAACCTGCCCACCCTCTTGAGTTCCCTGAGCCAGGCAGCAGCTCCAGGAGGAGAGAGATTTTCGGTGTGACAGCTTCAGTCAATCAACTGTTCAGCAGACTTGAATCATAGTCATGGTAGACTCCCCTGTCAGGCTCCCTCCAACAGTTTGATAAATTATAATGTGTTCTGGGAAGTTGTGGTGGCCTGGGCCACTGAGCATGGCAGCTTGTTTGAGTTGGTTTTTAAAAAAGATAACCTGGGTAGCATAAAACGGGACTCTTGGCCCCAAACTTGATCGAGAATGGGTTCACTAGTAGGAGCAAGGTAGGAGGAAGGACGTAAACAACATTTTAAGGCTTTTTTTCTTTTTTCTTTTTTTTTTTTCATTTTCCAATTAATACAAAGATAGAACTGCTAGTAACAAAGAGTGGCAGCTGTTCTCATTTTTGCAGTCCGGAAAGAAAGAGAAGGCACTAGTAGAAATGCTATGAGAAAGCTAATTCTTAGGAGAGATATAACATAAATTTTAGGCTCAAGTGCAAGATTTACAAAAACAGGCAGCTAAATTTATGCATTCTAATCACTGTCCCCACTTACAAAATCAGTAAGCACCAGGTAGTCCCACTGCAATCAGTAGTTTTTAAAATTAAACCACCCAAATAATGGAGTTTAAGTCTAACATGTTAGGGTTTGCATATAAAATCAAAGGAAGCCTGCTCAAGAGATTCAGTTAAATGTCTAGCTTCTTGAGGTTAATTATCCTAAACAATTTTCCAAGTCATCCAAAACTACATCATCATTATTTACAGGAATTCCAACGCATGTCAGAAACTCTCGAGTACCATCAAAAGGGAATGAATGTGTTACTGGATGAGGGGCTCTGTAAGCAAAGCTGTCAAAGCCAAGGATCTTCAAAGGTAGTTTTAGGGAAGCAGGTCTTTCCAGAACTTCAAAACCTGCTCAGGTTAGAGGCTATACAAAAAAGAGAATTATTTTCCTACACTCATTTGTCTATTTATATTTAGCATGTTCTTGGCATTAATAATTAACACAGGTGTTATTAATATAGGACTCCTCCTTTTACTGATATTCAGAATAGTCCACATCGCATTTGAAAATTTGGTTTGGTTTGAATATTGTCAGGGTGCTCTCTGCTAGACACAGGGCTACAGCACAGCTTTATTCCTTCAAATATCATTAAAGAGGACTTGTTGAGACTGTAATACTTCTTAAACAGCCTAAATCCCCCAATTTCATAAACAAATGCTCTGGTGTCCTTTTTCATTTGGGTGTAGAAGCTCCTTGCATGCAATTGTTAATTGAAATCACTTTCCTCAGTGACCCCCAGGCAGCCTTGATGCAATGCATCCCCGATTTCTGATTGCGAGTCCAGAAGTCAAAAGCAACAAAAGATAATTGCTTTTTTTCTAGTCTTTGTTTTAATTTGTAATTTTGAAGTTAAGTGCTTTCAAAGTTGCCAGACAACAGTGCTATTGCCTTTTTAATTGCCTAATGTGAGAAATGTTTGCCAAGTGCCTTGGTAACTGAAGAAATACTGCAATTTACTGATTAATAAAAGCCTTCTGTAATTTAGTTTTATGTACCATACTGACTTTAAGTCACCCAAGGAAAATGTCCTTTGACATGGCCTCTTTTACAGTCCTTGATTATTTGAACATTGCTCTTTATCTGCATTTCAGACCTATTTATGTACAAATAAATGCTTTAAAAAAAAAAAAAAGGCAAGAAAAAAAGCCCTTGCATGAGCAATATGCACAAATTCCATGGATCTTCTGCGTGACTTCAGCTGCATAATTGTACATTCAGTTCTAAAAATGGATGACTTACACAAGGGAACACTAGCCTGCAGCCATGGTTGAAAGTGCATATTTCTGTGAAATATTAAAATGTGAACCTGAGTTTCCAACGTGAAAATGAAGATTTACATATTTGATAAGGTCTGGAATTGCTGTATGTCTTGCAGCAGACCTAGATGTCATGTGGGTCACTGGAAAGTACAGACTGTAGTAATAAAATGGACATAGTTCAGCAGCAAGTATCAGTGAAAGAGTAACACAACATAGACTGTCATTAGAAATCATCTACTTTATTCCAGTTTTAGTTACAAATGAGAAATGTTCAAAACTTTGAGAGTTTCCATTTGGATAATCCTTTGGAAAGGAGTGTCCTTATCAAATTTTCCTTGCTCTAAAAGCAAGGGCAGTTGTCTCAACAAAAAAAAAAAAAAAAAGTAAGAGAATGATCCACTTTATCTGAAGTCTGCAATAATTTGATACTTACCCATGTTGAAACAGGAAATTAAAGTAATGATAATTTATGCTTACTCATCACTTTTGATTCACTGATACTAACAAATTTCACAAAGATAGGAAAATTTTTTTACACAGATGGCTTAACTCAAACCTAGCAAAGTTAATGGCCTAATTTTTCAAGCCCTTAGGCAGCTGTAACTGCCATGGAAATAATTTTAATCCCCATTCTAATAGTTTTCCTAACAAACTTTCAGTAAGTAATTTACCTGTTCTGTGGGATTGACAAAAGGAGGTGAGATACATAAAACAGAAGGCTTTTTGGAGGGAGTCTGCCTAGGGTGTGTGAGAGGATTTATTTCCAGTCACAGTTCAATGTTGATGGCCAGCAATGGGACAGTGGTTGGGATCTGCAAGGTACATACCATATTTTCTTTCCTGCTTTTATGTAAGACTAGAAACATCCCCTTTATCTTCTGCACTGGATGTTGTCCTCTCCCAGACTCGGCCCTGCAGCAATGACTTACTTCTGTGAGGGTAGCAGCAACAGCAGTTCCGGCTCCTCCTCACCCCAGTACACAAAGATCATTTTTAAGTGATTTGTATATCATTACTGGTATGTGATGTGCATTTTTGAAAATGCCTGTTCTAAAGGACTATCATTCTAGGCTAATCAGATGCCAAGTAAGGTAATTACAAGAAAATCTATGTGGGGGAGACAGAGAAAGTATTGGTAAAAAATCAAAGTATTAGGAACAAAACTGCTTAAGGCATCACAACATATGAGAAGCGATTCTTTGTTATGAGTTTGGGTGGTTACACAATTTGGAAACCGTCATTTGTAAGCATACGTTCAACTTTGCTAGTAATAAAAATCCATATGACTAGAACTCACTCGATATTTGACGGGGTCCAAATTCCTCACTAGCTGGAAAATACATTCCTGAGTGTGCACGGATTAGCTGTCAAAGTGTTTTTGCTGGCAGCATGTGTATGATTTAGGGATCTGTGGCAAACACCAACATAAACAAAGAGCATGCCCAGAAAAACCTGCTTGTGAGCATAGTGTGAAATGTTTATGATTGGACCATCGTGGAACTTCAGACACTCAAACCGCTGTGCCAGAGAATGTTGGAATTTCTTTCAAAAATTATAAATTATAAATATCAATTTCCTGACTTGATAAGCATTACATCTTCCATGGGAAATCCACAGTAATCCTCATCTTAATGCTTATGTAGGAACTGATCTTGGAACTAAATATTGGTGGTTGTTCCGATTATGAAATGATTACTTGAGATATATATGAGTATAATAAAATCTTACCTAATGCTCATAAATCTGTAATTGATTATGAGTTAAGTCATAAGGGAAAAATATAAATATTGATCATAGTTGGGAAGTAGTTGGCAAGATTTTACTTTTCTATCCCTAAACCTAAAACCTCAAAGTTAGGAAAGAAAACATAATGATTTAAAAAGAAACACATGGGGTAGGAGGGAAGTATTTTAATCCAGAAGAGGGATAATTCAGCAAATGAAAATGGAAAAAAGTAGAGCTATTAGAAAGTTTATAAGGGAAGAAAAAGAACTAGAAAAAAGCCTATGATCATTAGAGAATGGTAATATATTAAGATTAAAGTAACAAAGCAATTATATACAATTACTAGATTAAAAGGTAACATCCTTACTCCAGGGGCAAGCAGATGTATTCAATAAATATTTCTATTTTATAACTAGGAAAGAGGTAGATGATGTATTCGTGGGATAGATTGATGAAATATTTTCCATTCTTGTGGCTATTCAGGAGCATTTTTAAACAGCATCACCTAAATCAACAGGTACCGAAATTTCCCCCAAGTGTTTTAGGACATGTGTCTCACGAGCATTTTGGACTGTTAACATTTATTTTTATTGAGTCTTGGAAAACTGTGAAAGTTCCAGAGGCCTGGAAAAAACATCTTATATTGTCCCATTGTTTAGAAGGTTAAATGGGATAAGTCAAGCAATTATAGGTCTTGTCAACCTGACTTCAGACATGGGTCAAATAGTGGAGTGGCTTATATGACTCTAGTTTAATACAAGATGAAACAATGGTATTGTAAATAATATTGCTTAACAGAGCTTCAGAGAAGTAAGTTTTTATCAGATTAGTTTATAGCAAGATTGTATTAATAATAGTGCTAATCTATTTTATAANTCCCAGCCAGAACCAGGACAAGCTTTCAGCTTAAAACAGTGCAAAAGTTTGAAAAATCAAGTTGACATGGCATATATTAAATGAATTAAAACAGGTAGGTGCCAAAATGGAAGCTTAACCAGGGAGTCATCACAACATTTTTTTCCACTGAACATCTGAACCTTAGAGTCCCACTTCATATTTTATCCATGACATACCATGGTGTAGAAAATATAAATGCATTCTGAATCCGAAAGAAGAGAAAGATGTTGCTAAATTTGAGAGACTAGAAGGGACAACTTTGTTGAGTGCCAGATGGAAATAAATTAGGATGTTCATTAGATATGAGTCTCTTTACATGCCCTCTGGAGGGAGGCTTCCATGAACCATGAACAGAGGCTGTTTCAAAGTACATCAACCAGTGCTAGTACATCAACAAATTGGCCAGCACATGCCTCGATCATCCTTCTTACCTCTGGCAGTCCTCATCAGTAGAGCTAATTCTGAACTCTGTAAAGGTCCTGTGAATATCATCATCAGGCAATTACTCTACTTTTAATTGGTAGTCCTTAGAACAACTTTGTATGCCCTGCTGCAATACTTTAAAAAAAGAAAAGGATGATTATGTTGGCCAGGAGCTGGCACCTGTTTATTCATTTCAGATATCAAGGCAGAATAGCTTTTAAATCCTATTTAAACTGGATAATTTGTAAGAGAGATTTTGTGTAAAATAAATAAAGCCCTAACTTTCCATAGAGTAGTTCCCTGTGGCAAGCATAGTGAAGATGACCATGCACCCTGTGGAGGACACTTCTTACATTTTCCTTGGTTGATTTATAGAAAGCTGAAGCACTTCAAAGCTGAACACACAGAGTGTTTAGATTATAGTGATAAAATTATGTAAGTATGAGTTGAATTACTTTCTTTCCTTCTTTTCCCCACTGCACTGGGGTGCAGTTGAGAAGACTACAGATTCTAGAACATCTTTCTGTACTGGCTATGACATCCAAAAGCACTTTGAGAGAAAATTTGAACGTGAATACACTATGCTATATAAAAAAAGGCTTCATGCATAGTAAGTCTTGGCAAGCTTCACAGAGATTTTTGTCCCTTCTGTTCCATCTAGGGGTGTGATGTTTTAGATTGGGTTTAGTTTATAGTATTGTTACAACTTCCTTAGTTATTAAAACATAGGAAGAATGTCCTATGCTTTGTATACTATAGTTTTTGTTGGGAGTTTCCTTGTTTGTTGGCGATGGAAAGTGTGCAAATTAATTCAAGAGAAATGTGCAGTAAAAGACGCATTGTGTCCTGTCACATGAAGACACTGTAGTCTTTAATCTTAAATAAAATCTGTTCAGACTGGAATTAGAGTTTTCCTCTTTGTGTTTGAGGAGCATAACACAACCAAACCAATCTTGAGGCATTGTCTACATTTGGCTTTCATTTGGAGAAAGAACCATGGTTCTAAACTAAAAAAACACATTTGGATATAGATAATTAACATCATTTTTATCTTGGCGAGATGGAGTTTCTCAAATATAAACAGGCTGCTTTCCTTGTGTCTATTTGCCTTAAAATGCCTGCCTCATCTAATAGTTTAGAAATTCCAAGGACAGCAGAACTCATTTTCCAGCTGACTTCAGTTTCTGGTGTGGCTGTGGAAAAGAACTCTCTGATCCTTTTTTGAGATATTTAATTTATACCATCTATCCATCCATGATAGAGTTTTTGATATGTCTTATATAAAACACAGTTGTAACAAACCCTGCGTTCACAGTTATGTTTATGAACACCATGGATTCTCGGTGGAACAATTGCCTATGAAACCAATATCTAGAGGTCACTTAACTATTTCTGTTCAGTCTTTCCTGGGTTTACTCTGCAGTTCATCTTAAGAATTGTGTTTTTGTGCAAGGTTTTTTTCAACCTAGAATTAGCTCTATTTTTTCTCTGAAGGAATGAATATGAAATTAGTAAGTGATTTTATGACTTTATTAATGTTGATTTTGCTGTAAGTTAAATGATGTTTCCTAAAAGCAGTTCTGCTGAAAGCAGAAAAGCTGAAAGCATTTAAAAAGACTGCTTCAAGATGGCCTTATGAAAAAAGGAAAATGCAGATGAGCTTTAGAACAAAGAACTCTCCCCAGGAGCAGCCAGAGCTCCCTGCGCATTGCCACAGCCCACCTGCTTGCTATTGGCACTGGCAACTACGCAGAGCACACGCACAGCGGCCAGTGCTAATCAAGAAGCCACAGCTCCAGGGCAAGGAGTACGTGTTCATTGTGTAATATAATTTCGGTGTTTATTCTTGAAAGAGGGGTTTTTTTCCCATACTGCTTTGCCTGATTTTAACAGTGATTATGAGCTTTATCACTCGTCAGTATCAAAAGGCTCTTTTTGGTTTTACCACTTGTTGCCAGGGAATGTGGCTGTGTCTGTTAGGCTTCAGTGGCGTGGCATTCAGGAGGTGACTTGCCCTAGCTTATCTGAACTGACTGAGTGGCAACTACAGTGAAGACACTTGTATGGATCTTAGTGTCACTGGCTTAGCAACCAGAATAGGCAAGCATAGCCTACGAAGCCCAGATTGCCTTGTTTCTGACACACTAGAAGTTGAACCTGTGTGGGTTACAAGCCAATCTCACAGTAACACTCTGGGTATGGCGTTAGACTTCGCATGCAAGCTCTGAGAGCATCACTGAGGTTGCAGTGTAGCATGTGCTACATTTCTATAGCTGCCAACCATGTGCTTGCAAGGGCACAGCAAGAAAGGCATTGCCTTCTGGCATGTCCTAACGCTACAGGATACATGCATTTTCTTACTCTACTGAAGTCAGCAACAAAATATCCCTTGCATTTAACTGGGCCAGGATTTCATCTCTTGCATATTTTTAATTTTTGTATGCAAGATATGTAAGTAATTTTTAGCCATTTTATCTTGCCAATAATATATGCCACTAGGGCTGGAGACACATCAAGTCTGTTTTATCACACACATTAGGTACGTCTGCAGGCTATGTGTCTCTGTCTGGTAATGCAAGTAATGGTATAGCCCACTTACATGTTGCCATTTGGAATTATAAAATTATTTTGTTGTTTGTTCTGAATTTTTAAGACTCCTCAGGAAGGATTTGGTGTAAAATAAAGGATTAGACAAAAATAATGTACTTACTCTCAAAGCAGAAAAATGCAATTTATGTCACTGCACTAGTTAGCTCGTTAAGCTGAAGATGCTGAATTTATGTGACATATGAGTTCTTGTTGCTGTAACACATTTAAAAGATTACGTTGAAATGGAACAAGATACTTATAAAAATCAGGTTAAATAAGATTTTCAAATGTATGTACATTCAGAGCATGTGAGACTAGCTAACAAATAAAAACCATTTATTTAACTACATTTCATCCACAGACAATTACAATTTTTCTAGAAATTTTGAAACAACTTCCACATTTTACTATATTCTTTTTAGTATTAATGTTCCTGGGCGAATTTTGTGCCTGTAAAGCCATTACAGGCTGTAGGATTTTGTAGGATTGTGCAGTCCCAAATTTGGCTTGCTATAAGCCAGATTCATCAATTTAATACAGACATACTACAAACCATACATTAATTATGCTTATACTCTTCTAAGTGTTTTTCTTAAAGGCAGTAAGTATATTTTTTCCTGCTGCTTTTTTCCCCCTCAGAGGTCAGTTTTGTACTACAGTGAGATGTATAAAAAAACCTCAAGCATTTGCACATAAATGCTAATGCTGAAAGGCATTTTATATTCTAAATTGCTCTCTCAAATAATTGAGTTTAAGCAGTGATATGGATGTCCAATATAAAAAAAAACTTAAAGCTGAAACCTTACTATATATTTCTGCATTTAAGCCTGTACAGTTATACCTCAAGGAAAATCAGAAGTATGAGTTATCTGATTTCCATCCTTTTCTGTCAGGAGCTTATCATTACGTTCTGAACTGACATGCTTGATTATTCTGATGCCTGATCTTTCATTGCTCTGTAGTTAGAGCTGCTATATTAGATGAGGGGAATTAAATGCTTAAATACTGAGTGCGCAGTGCTGAATGTGTCTGCTTTTTGGCTAGCGTGTGACATTTTTTGCATGTACAAGATAATTCCTACTGTACTAAGGTTCATAAATGTACAGTCAGGTTGACTGTACTATCTCTTGTGTTATATTTTACTGTTAGTTTAGTATGGGTATGTACTTTGGTTTTGTATGCTTCAGTATAACTTGTGGTCTAAAGATTATGCCAAAATTAAGTATTAAATGGAAAAAAAAAATTGTGCAGAATGGATTTGCTGGTTATGTGTCCAGCATGTTCCTGTGAATGAGCTGTATGAGATGCTCTGTAGATACCGTCTGCAGTTTCTGCATTTTCAGAAGTTGTGTCCTCTACTGTATGGCAAATGTCACATTAAGCTAAAGAGAAAAGGAGCATGCAATAGAAATTCAGACAGGAAAATTTATTTGGTCACGTTTGATCATTGTAAAACAAATCCACTGTGTAAGTAATTTTTTCAGCATTTTTGCAGTGATTGGGACTGTTTGGAAAAAGGATTAAGTTTAGGCCAATGTCTAGTCAAAAATCCATGTTTTAATATGGAATGTTATCCTGCCAAACTCTAACACCAAAAGTGTTCTACTGACATCACTGGAAAAATCTTGCTAATCTACATCTTTTAAAATCTGAAGAACTGGCTCTGCCAGTGCAGGCACATGTGCCAGAAGCCCCAACTGGACTAACTGTGCAGACGCAGTAGAGTTCTGCACAGGTGTAGGAGGGCTGGAGCAAGGATTTTCTGACTTCCAGCAGCCCAGACCATAAGATTTCCAGAAATTAAACAGGCCACAGATTAGGAGTAGAACAGTGATTGCAATGATCAGTTTATGATATATGCGTATACAAAGCAGGTTTGTAACAGATGGCTGGTGTTGCTATAAATATAGGAAGAATTCCATATATTTGTGCTACTTTTTAAATGAAGGAATATAACTGGACCTAATTTAGATTAGATTATTGAAGTTAGTTTGGAGTCAGCCTGCTAAGAAAAGCTAGAAACTTTAGAATTAAAATTAAAATAAATTATGAATTCTGCCAAGAAGTTGTTGGGTCTCATGGCTAGTAATATGATTTTTGAAAGTTCCTTAGACTGGTCTTCCAGTAATTTTTCCATATTACATTTACCTCATTGATACTTAAAGGGCAGTCACATGGACATTATTGGAGAAATTTTTGAAGTTCTAATGAAGGCGTTGAGAGAGAATAAAAGCAATTTACTCTCCCTCTTAATTCCTCTGTAGTTTTTATATTATTACACCATAGCATTAAACATCTTCCATATGGAGAATGAGAGAACCAAGCTGTCTTTCTGATGACCAAATCACTTAAAATTTGGACTTATGGGATAAACATTAACTAACTCCACAGGGAGGAAGTCATTAATTTCTCATTTTAACTTCTGTTACAGTGTCCATTTCAGGCATGCTCAAAATTCTAAGTAACAAAGATTCAGGTATGCAGAATATGATAATCACAAAACCAGCCAAAATGAAAATGAAATTGCAAAACATTATGCCTGTCCACAATCTTCTCTTCTCATATCCAGGCACTAATAGCCTCTTCCAAAGTAAAAGCTTACTTAGATTAAAAAACACTTGGAGTCTCACTTGTAATACTTCATTGGAAGACAGTCTTGAGTATTCTTCTGAAACGCAGAGTGCTTAATAACCTGCCTCGACTGTGAATGCTGTCAAATATTTATGCTTCCTTCCTTCCAATGTTTATTCAGAATGCATTTTTGTACAGCTGGGAAGGTTGTTAGGAGCTGATGACTGGGACTGCAGAATGACAGATATTCTTAAAGGGGAAGAAATGAAAACTTTTCATCCAGAAGATGCAAATGTTGATGTAGTCTGTGATGTGTGGTGTGAATTAGTGATGAGTAAAGCAGCATCCATACAAGATGAAAGACTAAATCATAGTGAAGAGGATTCCTCAGTAAATGAATCCCTTGGAAGGAAAGCGCCACTTAGCAGCCCAGATTTAACCAACTTGAAACACAGACACAGAAAGAATTAAATTATTGACTAAGTAGCTTATAAAGACATGGGGTGGAAAAAGGGGGGACCTTTTGAAACTACAGTGCTAACTTTTTAATGATTTTCTCATCGGATTGAGTACACTTCAGGGACAACTGCAGTTAGGTGTCTTTTTCATGTAAATTGTTCTGATCAGTTCTAACAGACTAAAATAATTTTAATTAGCAAATAGATAAATAGTGTAGATTAAGGTAGTTAAAGATGCTCTTCAAAATAATTTTCTTTAGAAATCGTCATTCTCATTTTCTGTAGAGAGGATAATTCTTCACTCTCAGCAATTATACTGCATAATTCACAGTACTTCATATTTTAAAATAGCTGTGCAAACATTATGTAATCTCCCAGCATCCCTGTGAGCCAGATAATGTTGTCTTTCACATTTTATGGATGGAGAGATCAAGATTTAAACAGTGAGTGCTCTCTATACGCTAACCCAAAGGGCAGAGCAAAACCAGCAACTCTTAGCCACATGATTTCAACCATTTCATGTCAGTCAAAGAGATACTACTCTGCATGCATCCATTTTCATGCAAGTACAGAAGGAAGTCCACGATCTTATTTCTTCTTCAAAGTGCTAAAAGAACTTCTCTAATCTACTTACCGTATATACTGCACAGCAATTTTCAGACTGGCTCAGTGATATAGGAAAAGACGACCTTAGAATCACAGTGTATATTTCAGAAAACCTCTCTCCTAAAAAAAAAAAAAAAACAAAAGAATAATAATTAAAAAAAAAAAAAGGCAGGCCTTTAAATGAGCTCATGGTTCAGCAAAACTGTTCTCCTTTAGACAAGGCCAAAAGATCACCTCCAGATCCATAGGCCTACTGCCTTCTCATTAGACTTCTTACCTTTTGCTCCATCAAGAAGAATGAGGGTACGTGCCTCCATTCTGTATTTGTCAGGTGAAAATAAAAGCTGTACTGCCAAGTGCTAAAATACCTCCACACAGCTCCTAATCAAGCCAATGAGCGCTTATTTTGCAGAGGTCTTGCAAGCTCAGACGCTAAATAGGCCTTAGAAAACCAAGGGATCTCATGCCAAACTGGAAAGCTGAGTTTTTCAAATGGAAAAAATTAATGAAAATTGGGACCTAGAAATTGGGTACCTTGTAGTTGGGAGGGAACTATTTAAAGAGATGAAAATCCAAATGCAAACAGTTAAGACGATTTCTAGCAGTTTGGTCTGCACATGAGGGCTGCAACCCTATTAGTCAACCTAGAACCTGCACCTCTGTAATCATCTTAGGAAAGACTGTATTGATTCTTAAAATTGCAGCTCCTTACCTTCCAGTGAAATTAGATCAATACTTTGTGGCCATATTATCCAGTATAGCACTGGTCCCACTATAGGTTCTGTGAATGCAGATGCAGTACATTTCAAATGGAATTTTAAGGAGTAGTTTAAGTTAGTTTAAAAAAATGGCATAGCAGCTACAAATAGAAAAACTCAGGTTTTTTGTGTAATATGTAAAATTTGGGTAAAAGGTTTTCTTGTTTTGCAACTACTAAGAAAATAGCCACATACTGAAAACCCTCATGAAGCACTTGCATAATCTTTCTCATGCCCTTAGTTTCCCCTTCTTATTTCAATACACTCCTCCTCCCACACCACATTAAACAGCCTTCATGGATTACAAGGGGAACAACAGTGAAAACAATAGCTCATCCTACAGTGGTCTGAATGCAAACCCTTCAGAATACTCTGAGGAGCACCAGTGGTACTGGCTGCCTCTTGCTCTGCAGTTTCCCACTCCTGCTGCCTTGCACAGCTGGAAAGTAGGACAGCAGATTTCAGAGAAGCATCAGGGCCCAACTCTCGCTTTCACTAACTTAATTTTACACTACTGTAGAAAAGTAAATATTCCTTCCCCATATAGCCCCCTAGAGAATTTAGAGGGTGAAGTTTGTGGGAGTGGAAAGTTTAGTCTCCAAGCATTTATTGTGTAAGTCTAACTGTACATGTGTGTTGTGTGTGTATATTAGTATAACCAGTTGTATTGAAGAAAATGTTTGGCTAGGTTTTCTGGAGAATTAGCAAACTAAGAGGGGGGATCTTGCTAGTCTCAAAATGGAAGTATCATTGCAGTTTTACTGCTGCTTATTTTCATATAATCAAATTGCTTTTTGGCTGCTTTCTTGTAGTTTTGTTTTCTCTGTCATTCTTTAAAGCTGAAATGTTTGATCTGCTGCAGTAGAAAGAGCAGTAGAAAGATCTTCTCAATGGCCAAAACCAGACATTTTTATTTTTCTCCTGTCAAGTTACTGGAATATGATCTTCTGATGTGAGACTCTTCTTTTCCTTAATTAACTGAAAACTTAGTCCTATAAGTGGCTATTTGTTTCACACTTTTTTTTTCCCCCTGATTCCTCATCTTAACACTCACTAATTCCAAAATACTTTTGGAATGAGCAATAAAGAAATTTATTTTCACATTTGAATGTAATATTTGTTCCTGTAGCAGTATCTTTTCTGAGTAAGAAATTGTTGTATTCATTCATTTCTAAATTAATTCAGTTCATTACTAAAGTAATTTAATGATGGTTTGATCTTTTATTATAATCTTGTGCCTTTAGAAGCTTTTAGTGGCTAGTTTTGCTGCATCTTGTTCTCTGATTCAGACTTTGCTGTTATTGTTTCTTAGTTACTATGTTGATAAGAGAGCTTCATTTCTGTGTGTTCTACAGAAAGCAATTAATGTTGACTTCTAATGAAGCATGAGCTGTGAGCTTTCACAATGCCAGACAACTGATCACACTATCCACCACAGTAGGATACCTTTTCAGCAAGGCTAGCAGGAGACACCATCTCTCTCTGGAAAACTTTGTCTTCGATAGCGCCTCCAACGCAGGGTAGTATTTGGGGCTCTAGGACTTACTGCTCATTCCCTTCTCTTTGGGATATGAGTCTTCTCCTTAGCAAAATTTCTTCACTACCCACTCCCCTCACAGATCCCATAGATCACCACCAACATATACAGCAATTGCTGTTCAGCTCCTCTTCTTTCCTGTGAGGAGCAGAGAGCTGAGCCGAGCCCCAGGCAGCCTCGGGGCTCCTCACTTCCCAGCTGCAGTATCGGGGAAGCAACACTGCCCTAGCTGTGAGAAAGGCAAAAGGTAAGTCACCACAGCCCCGCTGTGCTGCTGGGGCTGCGCTGGGTGGCACAGTGAGTATTACTGTTAGCTTGGTCTTAGCGAAATCTGGTACTCAGGGTCTTGCTCAGTCCTGTTGAGACACAAAAATATTATGGTAGCAGGTACAGAAGCTAGGGATATTGCAGAAAGAAAATGAGTTGCATGGGGAAAAGGAGGCCTGAGACTGATGGCTGTGAATAAAATACCTCTATCCCTGCAAGATGGCAAAGTGCTTAATGAGAAAAGCTACCAAGCTAAGACATATTTTTGGGAGCCATTGTGTCCCTTTTCTTATTCAACATCCCAAGGCCTGCTGCCATTGTCTTTTACTTCTGACGGATAGGCCTTGACTCTGGGCCCCATTACTAGCTTTCGTTGCCTTTAAGATGTGGTAAACATCTTAAGATAAAGGTGTCCCTGGTTGACAATACTGGGAAAAGGCAGGTGGTCTGAAAGGTTCCCAGCTTATTCTGCTCCTTCTGGAAAAGTTCCTAGAAGAGTATTCCTTTAAAATTGGTTATTTGTTAATTTTTAAAACAAAGATCCAAACCTGCTGCACCTTTTCCCCCGTGAATCCTGTGCATGCTTGATAGTTCATGTTAGTTCTGCCCCTCTGTTGTCTGAAGGTCTGGGCAGTGCTTCTGCCTCATTTAAAATGTGTGATGCTTGCAATGCATTGCATGCAGTAGACTTTGGGACCTGAAAGGCCTATGAATAGATTACAGCCTCTGTTCTCACCCCCAATTTCTCCCATGCCCTCCCTGTGTGAGCTGTATGCTGAGTGCAGGGCCATGCCACATGCAACAGAACTTCAAAAAAAAATCTAGATGTTTATATTGTGAGAGTAGCATCCAGGAAAAGGGGAAAAAACCCAAAATAAAATAAATTTGAGTTGCCAGCAAAAGGCAATTCTTCACCTTGGAAGAAAATTAGTTGAGGGGGAAAGGGAAAAGATGCGTTTCCTGCAAAGCTAACTTCTCGACCCTGACAAACCACAGGCACCTGTGTTCTGTGAACAACAAAGTTAAACAAGCAAATAAAACCAGGGACTGCAGGGACTGCGTTACTAGGAATTAATCAAAGCTAAAGGGAGCAAAAGGAAGGGAGGAAAAGGAGTTTTTTTCCTCATAAAACTCCTCCCTCTCCTAGCCCACCCTAGGGGATGCACTGCATGAAAACCTCTTCAGCTGTATTTTCCCTCCAATACTCTGCCTTGGATATCCTGACTTACATTCAGTGCGTTTCCAGAGAAACAAGAATATACCATGTGGGGTGAATGAAAGCCACTGCATTCCCTCTTCAGTGCTTTATTTTTAAGTTATTTTGCTTAATGTACATTGGCTACTTTTGTCTGAGATATGTTGATTTCATGCTTAAATAATTCAGCAAACTCTTTTTGGTTTTGTTGCAAATTGTACTGTTGCCAAAACCTCATGGAACTCTGCTGTTAGTGCCCACGTGGGAAACCTATAACGCTGCTCTGAATGGTCTACAATTCATTCTGCTCCATTCACAGAGCAGGTTTCACGTTTCTTTTAGCACAGTCCCCAGTTCTCTATGCTCTTTTACATTCTGTGTTTAGTCTAGTCCTATTCCTTGCTTGCTGGCGGTTGTAGTGGAAAAAAATTGTTGATATTATTGTGGCATATATAAGCAGTAAGGATTACACTGCAGTCACTTTGTTGCTTTTAACTCACATTTGAGCTTCTTGATGGAATCCTCTACTTTTTTTCCCTATTCAGATACAGTAAACTTGGCTGTCTCTCAGAGTACAAAAGATATACCAGGCACAACAGAAGGTACAATCTCCGTTCACTAGATGTATTACAGTGTTCACTGTACAGCAATGTGCTGTCATTCCCCTTAAGCATTACAGTAGTCCTCCAGAGGGAGGAATTCAAGTAGTTAAAAAAATTTAGATGCCTGTTTCTTTCAATTCATTGATGCCTGTATTTTGAGGGTCCTGCTTTTTACATTTGCAAGTCAGTTAAATGTTAATTACTATCCTGACTAGAACATTATCTCTCTTGATTAGTATTGCAGACATTTATAGTAATGAACCATTCAAGTGGCTCCAAATGTTAAATTCTGCTCTTAGCATGGGTCTGTCTCTGAAACACAGGGACTAAATGCTCAAACAAATTTAGCTACCTACATCCATCAACTGAAGTAAACATCCAAGTTACTGTTCTGCAAGACATTTACTTGGTACAAATGAAAACTGCTTTCTACTTTGAATTGTATGAATAGACTTTTCGTGCAAGTGAAATATATACTATTTTTCCTTTCAAGCTTCAACTTAACATAGGACTCAGGCATACATGTAATCCAACTGGAACTGATTTTCATGTACACTGAGATTCTTTTCCCCTGCAAGAGTGTTATTAAAGAGTCTGCAGCAAAAATGAGAATTAGGATCTTTCACCTTAAAATGCCTTGTTGAATCAGAGTTACAGAAAGAAATAGAACATGGGCCTTAAATCATAAAAACAGAACTGACATTTAGTATTAAAGTTCATAACTTTTTATACTGTTCGTAACTATTTTAGCTGAGTTTTTGTCTTACTATGGCTGTAGTTACACTTGAATTAAATTAGATTGGTTGAGGCACAGATTATTTTCTGCCAGAAGATAAGATATGTTATTACCTGAATTTATATCAGCTTGAAGAGTAGATATTGCATCTATTTATTTAAGAAGTATAAAATATATTCCTAGAAATTGGGAACCAGGGTACTGAAGTCCTAGGTAAATGAACTAAAATAGTAACTAGAGACAATAATAAAATTTGCAGAATTAAAATTAATTTGCAGAAATAAAAAGAAGTTATAAAAGGAATAAAGAGGAATATTTTATTGAAAAGAAAAAATACTCTCAAATTTACTAGCATCCATTTGTTGTGTCAACATAAGAGTCAATAAAGGAACAGTTTGGTTTATGTTATTTTAATTTTTTTTTAGTGTTTTTTCAAAGTCTCTCAAAAGTGGTTAGTAAAGCATCTATGTATATGAAGGTTTAAAGGTAGATTGCTGTCATAGATTAGAAATTAGTAAAGTGGTAGAAAATAAAACAGAAAAATTGGTAAAATTCCAAAGTGGCAAAGAATTAACTGTGGAGTGCCCATAATAAGACCAGTTGTTTAATAGAGTCTGGAAACGAGGGAGAACATTTGCAAATTAAAATTTGCATATGGCACAGAATTTGTTCGGTTAGCCAAGACTAGAGAACTCTTGAGGGACCTATACAATTTAGGCACTTGGGCAGCACAATGGCAGATGGGATTAAATGCTGACAAATACATGTTGGAAAGGATAATTGGGTTAAAATATGATTACATCAGCTCCCTTAGCTGTTTAACGGTCTCATTTTTAAACACTTCTTTTGAAGTAGTTGGCAAACACTCATTTGCTTCAGTTAGAGAAGACCCAGATCTGCTGTCTGAGATCTGAGTGCAGCCCTATAGCTTGTTTAGGAAAATTCTGCAGATAACAGACTCTGCTGTTGCATTTTCTTTCAACCAGTTGCAGAGATCTTGCATTTTTTTAATTTACTGTGTGCTACTGCTATTCTCCTCCTCACCAGTCCCTGCAATATTATTACTGGGTCGCATCGCAATGGCCACACTCAACTTTTACTCATACAAACACCTATTGAGTTCGATGGAGTTTTTCATTCAGTGGGAGCTGTGGGATACATTGTGCCACTGCCATTATATCTGGTGCCAGCTGCTGTGAGCAGCCGTGCCCTGCTGCCCATGGCGTGGCTTGAGCCAGGCTCGCCAGGGCTGTGGGTAGTGCCTGTCTGGCCAGCACACACCAACTGATGCACCAAAGGGCCAGATATGTGCAGCTCTGTGTGTGCCACCACTAATCTGCCAGACACACCATATGCTAGCTGTATGATTTAGGGTAACTTGTGAGCTCACCCAGTGGGAGAAGAAAGCAAGCAGTGTTGTGCTCATTTCAGTTCTTCCCTTCTTCAGGTGTTAGTGGTTTATTTGTCTGTTAGGCTATAGAGGTGATTCTGAATGCTGATGAAACCCAAACAGGCGTGGCTGTGGGCAATCATTTTGTGTTAATAATTTGGATGCCGTCTCTGGACCACAAATTTTGTTGTTGTTGCTAGCTTAGACAAATCACCCGGTTATGAATTCTGATATACTGTGGTCTGCAAGGGTGTCAAAAATAAGCTAGATAATGCAATATTTGTGACTCAAGGATGGACACTGAACTCACAAATATCCAGGAAACTTCTCCAAAATAGCCAAACTATTCCTATAAATAAAAGGTACACTGTCACCCCCCTGCAGTTTGATGAGGTATTCCCCAGCACAATGCTTTCTCTGGGCATCGCTTAAATTCTGGGATAATCTGAAGAAATGATTATTCATATTATCTCTTGGTTCCTGAAATTATCTATTCACACTGTATAGCTTAGAAAGGTATCTTCCTATTCATGGACAAAGTCTCCCTTTTTTAGTCTATTTCACCAATCTATTCCAGGAATTTATATAATCAACTTGATGCATTTTCTCTCTTCGTTCTCACAACTCCCTAAAAAACGCTTTTCTCACTAGATTCATTTTCTTTATCAGATTTCCCTCTGGCCCAGCACTGCCCTTCCTCCAGTCCCTTGCCAGCTCTTAGATGTCCTCTGAAGGGACCGTGTCTGCCCGCACCCTCTGCAGCTGAGGCAATGAGCACTGGCCTCCGTCCTGAGCAGTGTTCCCACAACCTGCCTGGCAGGGAAGGCCTGGGGTCTCACTCATTCTTCTGCAGCTGGCTGCAAAGCTGTTCCAATACTTGCCTTTGCCTCTTCAGCCCATCCCTAGTCTTCCCTCTCCACTGTAGGCACCAGGTCTCCTTGCTCGTTTCTTCAGCAGCTTGGGGAAGGATTGAGAGTGAGCACTAGGTACATGGAAGGGAAGAGGAGGCTACTTCCACTTGCGTGGGGTGGAAGCAAAAGATGGGGCTGAGGAGAGCAGGTATCTCGGACATCCTGGCAGGAGTAGCAGTTCCTCATTCCAAGCAAACAGGGGAGGACTGAGAAAAAGTACAGGCAGGGAAGAAGGAGAGAGGAAGGGCAGTGTCTGCCTCCACTGTGCTCCACAGCTTTTTTATAGCCCCTTCACACCCAGACCCGTCTGATACCTTTCTGCTTGCCTCTAAATCCTCCTGAGATTGCACTCTCCTTTATCCACCCTAGTGTTTGGCTAACCTTGGAGGTCCTTCCTGCCCTGGAACTGCTCTGTCCCTCATTTCTTCCTGAATCCAGCTGACCCCTCCAATTCCTCTTCCCCGTTGGCCCCCTAAACTCCCTTTGCCAGAAAATTGGATTTTGCCTCCATGGCTGAGACTTTCTGAGCCAGCTCTGCACTCCTTGAATCCTTCCCTAGTGAGTCTGGTAATATCAAACAGATGTCTGAAGGAACTGGGAACTTTGCCCATTCCTGAGGGAAGCTGGGCCCAGGTTTTTACATGAGTAATGTCCTTGGTGTCCAAAACTCAACTTGTCCCAGGCTCTGGCTATTCACCAGAATCATCTTCCTTTTCTCTAATGACCATTTCAAATCTTTCTAACAACATACTTTTTTGTCAAGTGGAATAGATGACTGGCTTTACAAAACATTTAATTTGGCTGTGTATGTGAATAAACTAGATAATATAAGGGAGCAGGTAGGCTTGCTAGTGTGAGTGTAATGACTATAGAGCTGTTGGAAATGCAATGACAAGTCATGCCCAGCCACGCTTTTCGCTAAGAAATGGACAACTTTGCATGCACACTATAACTTAATGGGACTTTTGAAAGTAGTATATAAAGTCCCAAGATTATGGTAATGTCACTTTAGTTTTGCTTCTATTCAAATTTCATTCTCTGTTGTTAACCGCCTTCTATTTTAAGGATGAAAATGCTAAAATCTTTACAATATTTACAAATACACTACAGCTCCCTGGTATCTTAACATTGTTACAGTTTGCATTACGTATTCATCACACCATATTTATTCTTGATTTCTAATTCACTCCATTTAGAGTTGCAGTAGGTTTGCCTCAATATGGGTGAATGAGTTCAGCTGAAATAACTGGTTTGAAACTTCACCCAGATATTTGGGAGGTTTAAAGACATCTTTTTCTCTCCACTTTTTATATTCACATTGTTTCTCCTTTCTGATTCTTGCTCAAACTGGAGGCAACATGCACCAGAAAATATACATTTTTAGCCTAAATTTTAAAATCCTCAGGTAGAGATAAATATGCAAACTTATTCAAATGAAAAATTCAGAGACTTCTGATTTCTGCGAGGGATAAAAGTGAACCAAACTGCTGGGTCAGAGACACTTTGAAGTTTGGATCATGGAAATAGACCAAAATGTCATGAGTTCAGTCCATTTCTGGTCTTCAGAAATTTTGCTGAAAGAAAAAGCATGTGCTATTAAACATGACTGCTGTTGGCGAGTACAAAACTGCTAGATTTATTATTTTTAATTTTTACACCTCGTTGTACCTAAAGCTAAATAGGACTGAAGCAGAATGTCTCTTCTTATTAAAATGGAGCTTTTAGCTACACAAAACTTAAGACTTCTGATGTCAGCAGTCCTGAGAGTATCTGCAGATCTTACCCAATCTGTTTTCTGCTTTGGTTGCTCTTGCTGTTAGGGTTCCTATATCTGAGTGATTACTCATTCTTTTTCATTGACATTTAATGTTAGGGACTGTTTTATGTAAAGGGTTGCTGTCAACCGAGCTCATACTTTTTATAAAAAATACAAAATGCTGACCTGACAATGCAGTTTATTACAGTGGAAACAATTTTAAAATACCTCTTTTGGTATCTAACACTCTCTTATTTGTTTTCTGTATTTCACAAAGCCCAGACTGTGACACCGGAAAACACTCAGCCAGAGTTTTCTCTCCATCCAGTTTTATTTTCTGATTCGCATACCCCTGCATAATAGTACTGTTAGACTTCTTAGTACTTGAGATGGATGTTTATATTAAAAGAAATAAAATTACTGTTCTGACTTTTAATTGATATTTTATATTTCACCTTAAGTTTTGTAAAATCCCGTTGCAGTTTGGGGGCCCCAGACTAAGGGACAGTGTCCCTTTAACAATGGTGGAAGTTTCACAGACTTCCAACTTGGCTCCCTTACAGTTTATTCTCAATATAAATATACCATCTGGGAATGCTTGATTCAATGTTTCCCACATAATTGCTTTCTCATGTCAATTCTCTATTCTTTTACTGTGTGAAGTAGCCTTCTACTGCACTATTTTGGGGGACAACGATAGCAGCCACCAGCACATCACATACTGAATCAGATGAAAATAATGGTAGCAGCATGAAATGTTCATGGTTTGCAGCATTTTGTCAGTAAGATCAGTAGCCTTAGGAGGGGAAGGGACTATGTGGGTGCAGAAAAGTGAAACAAATATACTCCTTCAGAAAAGGCATTGAAAAAATACCTAATATTAAGTGTAGATATATACTTGGAACTTCATGGAATTTAAGCTTATGCTTAAAGATAAGCGTGTATTTAAATGTATTCTTAAACTGAAGCTTCTTGGAATTTTTTTCTAACAGGAGTTTTCTAAATTAATTTAAGAAAGACTGTAGCAAGTTACCAGAAATTAGTAGAAAGGTAGAGGTAGAAATTAGTTTTACTCTGTATTTAAAACTAATATCTCCAAAGACTGAATTTCTTTCTTGCTTTTTCTATGGCTTATTTGTCTCCCACGTGACTAAAAAGTTAATTTTGTCATTGAGGTGGTATAGCACAAGTGCAAGTTCCTGTTCTGTAATCAATAAACTAACAGATTTTTGGCCTGGAAAAAAAAACAGTAATGTTTCTGTTGGTCATGCTGAGACACGGAACAAAGAAAAAGGTAATTTTTAACATATTGTAAAAGGACAAATGCCATATTTAACATTTTGGTTGTTTATATCAAATTAGTGGCTAAATTTGTTCCCTTAAAAACAACATCTTCTGTTGGGGCCTCTCATAATTTGTGTCCGTACTGAGTGCTCTGCTGACTCTTATCAAACTTTCTAATAAATATGCTTTGGGCAAGCCATAGTCAGCAGCCAGATGGGGACTGGGCAAAAGGATCTTCTCTATCCTCTGGAGGCTTCTCAAAAAAAGAATCATGGAAAACTAAGATTGGAACAGACCTTTGAAAGTCACTTTTTCCTGCCTCAGGCTCAAAGCAGGGACAGCTTCAAAAGTAGGTTGGGCCCTTGTTCAGCCAGATTTTGGAAATTTCTGAGGATGGAGGTTGTGCTCTCTCTCTGGGCAATCTGCTCCACTGCTTAACTTTTGACAGTGTGGGCGCTGTGAAAAATTGATTTTTTACATCCAATGCAAATTTTTATTGCTTGAAATAGTGATTGTTGCCTGGTGTCCTTTCGCTGTACACCTCTGAGATGTCTCACCTCCTGTGATCACTGCTGGCTTCCCTGTGGTCTGGGGATGAGATTTTTAGCTGGTCTGGCAAAGCCATCTTGTAGTCAGTTTGTGCAGAAGGCTACAAAAGCAGCTATGAATCTGTGTATTTTCCTTTGTCATATAATACCTTATTGACCTGATCTATTCTGTCAGAAATGCATATACTATAACCCGACGGCAGAATGTGAATGAAGCATAAGCACCTTTTACTTCATATATGGTGTCTATGAGCACACAATGTAATACATAACAAATTCCAGTTTTGAAAGAAAGTACTGTTTAGTATTTAATGATACCAGTGACATTTGGGTTGTGTCTATTTTTAAAGTAGCCATGTATAATTTAAACAGGTGAGTTTTATTATTCAGTTTCTATGTTACTGTTAGATGTCATGGCCCTAAACCTATAAACAGCCTGTAAGACAATATTGGGCCCTATCTAAATCAGTGGAGTGCTGGACTAGAGCTTAAGACTTCAATTAAAGTAGAAAGTCTGTAATATTAAGTAATTGCATATAAAATCATCAGCAAGGACTTTTCTCATGAATTATTTTTTCATAAGTACGTAAATCCTGTAGGTCTTTTATAACATTTTAAAAATTCCTACACAAATCCATCTGCATCTTTAGGCACCCAAGAATCTTTAAAAATCTCTCAAAAGAGCCATCAAAAACTTTCCACTGACTTTCACATTGGGTAACTTGTTTTCATTAGAATATACACATACTTTGGCGTTCAGATTTTGCATATTTATCTTTCTTTTGATATGCATTATTTAAATAAATACAGATTTTGCATCTAGATGGACCATGACTTTGAAAAGGTTCTTAAGATATTTGGATAGCTGTCAAAAATTATGTTGACTTATTAATAACTACCACATGGCTTAAATATTTCTTTTCAGTCACATTCACATCATGCTTTTATTCTACCTAATTGTTATTAATCTAAACATTATTCAACATAATAAATTTTAACAAATTCTAGCTCATACCCTGTAGTTTTTCTATTATAATGCAACTGTTTGTCATAGAGGAGAAACGTTTCAGATACACTTTTATATCTTGCTTTCATAAGAAAGACCTCAAGTGCTTTAGAGTACATTGCAAAATCTTTAATCCAGTAACAGAAATAATAAAATGTGCTACAGTCCTCCAGGTCCACAGAAATAACCTTAACAGTAAGACTTTTCTTAATGCAGGTGAATGGATTCACTGCAGAATTGAGACAGATTGCTAGACATTGTAATATAATAATAATAATAATTCGAGTTTGCCCTGTATTCCTTCCCTCAGAAAACTATAGATATACATAGTCCTTTTTTGTATGATGTAGTAGTCAGCTTTGGCAGAGAGCATTAACATGTTGTGTCTGGACAGTTGACTTTGAGAATTGGTATATTTTGAGCAAAGGGATGCAAAGAGTCAAGTAAGGAAGGATTCATCAAGCATTCTGAGAAGTTTCATCAACTGGTGGAGCCTCAGCTGAACTTCGGGATACTTCATTTTTCAGTTTTATTTTACTTTGTAATAAGACCAATATTTATACCCTTCTTTAGTTATAGGTCAAAATTTTCTGGAGATGACATAGTGACTTCTTTCCTCCATATGCACCTTCCTTTTCCCCCTTTCGCTCCCTGCCCCCCCCAATTTAAAATCAATGCTATTTATTCTGTTATGCCAAAGAAACAGAAATATAATGGCATATTAGGGTCATAAGTATGCACAAGTTGGTGATAACCAAGCCTTTAAGACCTTGGAAATGTCATTGTCTTGGGTTTAAACAAATAGGTTCCATAAAAGTTTAATTTTCATTACTGAGTCTGTCTGATTAACTGAGTGTTGCTCAGGGCTCTAAGTATCTCCCATCCTTCTGTCTATCTTCAGCAAAACAAAGCCTATCAGGAACCATTCAACACGCTTGTGTTTTCATGTGCTGTTCATTCCACAGACACTGCTTTAGGAAGTCCTGTGATCTCTCTTGTAACACAGGCATTCACTCTCGGTCCTCTCTTAGTAAGAAAGGTACTTTTCTTTAAAGGCAACATGTTTGGCTAAGTAGTAATTCATGGTAAAAGTTCAAGTGATCTGGAAGATTTAAGACAGAAAATATAGGAAATTGGCCTAAGAAATCTGCAGATATGTTGTTTGCATTGCAATGTTTTAATCTTCCACCTTTTTGAAATTGATAATTCATGTATAACAATTTCATTCAAATCTGAATGAACTGAGAAAGATGAAATTGTGATGCACATTAATAATGATTTGCTAAATAACCTAACCAACAATTTTTCCTAAAAGGCTCTTAGTGTTAAAAATAGCATGCCTTATTTTCAAGGCTTTGGTTAGAGACATTAATACTTCTTGAATGTTTTCTTGAGGCTATAGCAAGTTATGTAGTGACAGTAAGATATTTCAGGTGTTGCGGGTGGAGGAGCAGGGGCAGAAGGCACTCCACCACAACCACCTTTTTGAATCTCTAGGCAGCCTTCTGACTCCCTCACACTACACAATGGAAATAAGTGTTTCCAATATCTGTGACTGTAAAGGTTTGTTTATTTTGATTTCTGAATTAGTCTTCATCATCTGGCTTAATAAATCTCTTTTTATGACAAGCATCTCTCCTTCATTCAGGGTCCTGCAGAAACACCTTGTGGGCTTGCAGCTTTTCTTACCAAGAGCAAGAAAGTGAGGCAGGTCACCGTTCCCCAGATGATATCCATGTGAGCTCCTCCCTAACATACTTCAGTCCACTACAACCTCCAGTGAAGTTGTCACTCCTATGCCCATGGTCAGTATAACTTCAGCTAATGCTTCCCTGATGCTCCACCATGGCTTTCCACTCTCTATCCTCTTATCCAACCCACCTGTACTGCTGCACTTTAGCATTAGGGTGCCTTAATTCCTGCACTGATAACGGACAGTTGCTTTCCTAGTGAGAGTAAACACTAATAAAATGGACACCTGTGTTCTAATATGGGAGCAATTGTATACACAGCTGTCACAGTCTCTGTTTGCCTGATCATGCAGTGCATGGCTAGAGCATGCAGAGGGCAAGAGCACTTCACCTGTGATTAATAACTGCTAGAGGACACAGTGCTAGCATGGGCATCCTTGTCTATTTGTGGGTCTTAACATAGATCACTCAATGGAAAGGCAAGAGCACTGACCCAAGCTAGCTGTCTTTTTCCTACTGTCAAAAAAAAAAAAAAAGTGTGTGTGTCTACCTCAAGAGGAAAAGAGGGAGTAAAGGCTGGCAGCTGAAATTGGTGCAAACATAGGAAAGTGAAGGACCTACCCCTCTGCCTTTAACTTCAGACTTCATTTTTTGTTGTCTTTACAAAACTGGGCACAGAAGTCAGTTTCCAAGCCAGGTAACAAAGGATTTTATGTAAACTAAGTAGATTAACTTTTGGAGCACTTTCCATCCCAAAAGGCTATACAAAGTATGGGGAATTCAGTCTCTCACAATGCCATGAAGACAGTCTTATTTTTGTTATGTAGACTTATAAATCAGTATAACCATAAACAAAGAAATTAAATGTCAGGAGTTATCCCTGGCTTAGAAACCTGATCCCTTCACCTTAAATGCCTTGCTTACCCCATAGACCACACGTGTTTCTCTTCGCCTTCCAATAAACACAGGTATAACAATGTATTCACTACAGCTGCACAGAATTTACCACTGCTGATGTTTCCATTACATGGGAGTACATGACTTTTCACTTTACATTTAATTAAATGTTTTTATGGTTTTATTATGAGATAATTAATCTGTCAGAAAACAACTAGAGATTGTATATGAAATCTTGGAGATATAACAGTTTTTCTCAAGCAGTATTTATATTATATTTATAGCCTTTAATTTTATAGTTAATAACTATCTTCTCTAAGAGTGAATTCATTTGGGACAGAGTTGTGTTATCAGATACACTATTAGCTTTTTTCACCTACTGTTCTCTGTCTTCATTTCTTTCTTACAATGACAATAAGCAGTTTGTCTGTTTAAGCAGCTAGATTAATTATTTTCAGCTGCACATGATTGGTTTAATTCTTCCCAAATGGCCTGAAAGTCACCAGAAATATTGTCTGTGCTATCTCCCCTATTTGTTTAATTATGCTTCAGAAGTGCTACTTTACTTTTTAAGTTTTACATCTGGAGAGCAAGTCATTCTCTTCTTGACAATTGTGTGATGGCAAGTACTGGCTTTTGTTATCTAGCACCTGAACTAGTGAGAGAGTAAATGAGAGATTTAGTCTCCTGGGTGTGGATCCTTCGTCTCCTTCAAACACAGAATTCACTACTATTCTGCTTAAGACAATGACACAAATCAGCAAGTAAAATCAAATTTTGTGATAAGTTAGGCCAAATTTAGCCCTGAAGTTATCAGGAGAAAAGGTTGTGTTATACCTGAGCTGACCTTATTACTCTGTCATTAATCTACTTAGTTAAGCCTGAGGAATCGTGGGGGTCTCAGAACTGCTGGTAATCTCCTCTGCCATATGTGTGGTAATATCTGAACACAGCGGGATAAATTAAAAATAGTCCCATCCTTGCTTTATTACTTGTAAATCAGCCCATTAATGTTATCTGAATGCAGTTGGTTAGGATTAACAAAGATGATATTTTAATTGCCACAGCAATTACTTCTTAAAAACTCTCTACTAACATGAATTTTGAAACTTAGAAATAAATTAGTACTGAAAGTTGAAAACCCCTTCAAATGCAGCAAAAGGAAGACTAAAGAGTTATCCTATCAATAGGAAGAAACAACTTGAATCAAGGATATGTAAAATGTCTTTTGCTGTAACTTATTTGTATCCCAAAAGACAAACTAAAGACAAAGTGTTGGTTTGGGAACGAAAGTACTTCTTGGTGAGGCAGCAGAGCTCTTAAATCACAGCTCAGTTTGAATTAGTATAGTAAATTAATATTATGGAAGGCTTTTTTTTTTTTTTTTTTTGTAAACATGTCTTTTCTCTGATTTACAAAGAAAACATTTTACAGTACTCCCCACCACACTCTGACCTGGCTTATCCTCTGCACTCTTGTTTTCTACCATGGGGTTTCAGTCAGCTGCATTTGAGAGATAATTAAATTTTTCTGATTTTTACAGCTTCTTTTTTAGAAAGAAATCCTCTGACTGTCATAAAAGATCATGAGCAAAGATGACCCAGGACAAGCAGTGACTGCCCGTGGGCATAGACAGATTAATAAAAATATGCCTCCTCTGTAAAAGGCGGCACCTTCTTTCTCTTGTAAAGATATGCCAAGAAGCAATATATAAACAATATGTCTGTAATGTGATGAAAACTAAACAGAAAAACCTGTTTGTTACATGATTAGGGCGACTTCATAACATTAACGTTTTTATTTGCCAAGGTTCTGCCAAAATTCTTGTTTTTATTGAGTATTGCATATAAAAGTTTCTGAAACTTTTTCACTGTGATTGATTTTCTTACATTAACAAAAAACAGTGCTTTGGCATTGTACAAGTTGAGTGCTTTCTTTGCCTTTTTAGTTTTGTAATTATTTACAGGAATTTGGTAGAGACTTTACAGTGATGAGTACATTATAACAGCCCAGTGCTGAGAAGGGAGGAGAGGATACGAACTGCCTCATCTCAGTAAGCACGTTGCAGGGGGTACTGCGAGGGGGAGCGCCCTGCTGAGAGCCCAGACCTCCCTCTCTGCACGTACACCTTTTGTAGGAAGGGCAGCAGGTCGTTCCGCCGTGCCCAGCCTTGCTGGTCAAGAGTTTCATGTCCTTCTGCACACTTTGACCTGAAAGCCTCCAGGAAGCCTCAACCAGAGTGTGAGGGGAACTTTAAGGCGGCTGCTGTTATGGAATACATGTAATTACCCACAATTACTCAGTTCCATCTCAAAGCCCATGTGGACAGTATGGGCATAGGTTGGAAGGTCTCTCTATTTTAATAAGCCTTTCTTTTAAATGTAGATGTTTTTAAGCAGTTTGTAACAATCAGTTGGTTTCTACAATAGTGTGTCTCAGATTTTTTTCCACCTGCAGTGGTTTTGTTAGAATTCTGACAGGCTAGAAAAAGTGTAAAAGTGAAAAATGGCACAAAAATTGGTGAGCCTTTTTGCAGGGGGATCTTGCCTGGTAGAACAGGTCCTGCCATTCCATAGCAAGCTTGGCAGCCATCAACAGGCAGGAAGGCATCTTATTATTAACTCCTGCAGTGCTGCACCATGAGAACAAAAGCCATGAGAAACTTTGTTTCAAAACAGAGCAAGACTGTACCTTCAGATTTTACTTTGTTTACTTTTTGTGTTGAAAATAGCAATCTTCTGGTTGGAAAGCTACCAATGTCATAGTACTTGCAATCAGATCTTATCTGGACATTTGTTTTATGTTCTTTTCAAAGGTGGCAGTTTGAGCAGTATGTTATAGCATACCCTATCCTGGAGTGATTTTGGAGTATTCATATAGGAATAAATGCTCAAATAACTAATTATCTTTTGTACCAGTGTGTGAAGAATGTAGTCACTAGTAATCTCTGAAAGTATTAATCCAGCCTGATCCAGTTTAGCTTGTAATATCTGAAAGCAGCACAGAAAATATAGCAAGTCACACTACAAGAGCTTTATATTCACATTGATGTAAGGTAAGATTTATTTTAATGTACTCATGGATTCTTAGAAACAGGCATTTGCTATCATATTATCCTATAACATGTCAGAGAAGTAATGCTTCCAAGAGAAAGATGGCAGATTGTCAACTGCTGATGATGGTAATTTGGGGATGTAGCATTTTTATGGATAGAATTACAAAAGAACAGCATTAACTGCCTATGGCAAAGAACACTGTTAGGTATTGACAGCACAGCAAGTTAAACTGAAAATCTTGTGCTTTTACTAGAAACAGGAACATTATATTTAAAATTACCTATGAGCAAAACTGCTGTTGCGAGTAGGCCCTGGGCAGAGGGTTACATCCATTGTTGTTCAGGACAACAAATTAAAAGTACACCAAAAATGATGATTCAGCTATTAAATGTTAAATAGAAAGTGTTGTTCTATTCCACTTACCCTACAGGGAAAACTGCAGTTTGTTTTTCAGTAGGAGAGGCTAGTTTACTCAGCTGAAGAGAAGACTAAGGGCAACCTAATAGCAGCCAAACCCTACTTGAAGGGGAGTTACAAAGACAACAGAGTCAAGCTCTTCATCATAGTGGCAAGTAAAATAACAAGGGGCAGTGGCCACAAGTTGCAGCCTGGAAGGGTTTATACAGAACATTGAGAAAAACATCTTCATTAGGAGGGTAGAGCAGCACTGGAGTAGGCTGCCCAGTGGCTCCGTGGGGTCTGTGTCCCTGGAGGTTTTCAAGAGGTGATTACGCAAAGCCTCAACTGACCCGATCCAGTGTCACTGTGAGTTCTTAAAAGGGTTATACAGAATTTAAAAGTAAGCCTGAGCACACAGTAATCTTTTAGCACTAGGTACTATGATGAACTGCTTTGGGTGTGGAAATGTGACAGTCAAAAATATTGGGCACCTACAAATGGCAATTGGAAACTGGTAATGGACCACTGTTAAGTCATGTATCTAGGCATGTGTTTTCCCAGGCAGCTGAGTAATCCCAGCCTCCAACTCATTTTTTTTTTAATTCTATTTTATTCCTTCTACATAAATCTTCACCCCCCAAAAAAAAACCAAACAAAACCAAAAAACCAAAAACAGCAGAGACAACTTCTTTGTACCAAAAAACAAGAGACAAACTCTTTCAGCTGCTGTAAACCAGCACATTTCAATGGTGGTGTGAAAATATTTCAGCCACACATGCCAGTTTTTAAAGTGGGACCAATGTCATTGTCAAGATATTGACAAAAATTGATTGTTTGAGATGGACTGTCTCCTAACAGAAGTATAGACATGGCAGCTTGGAGCAATATGGAGATAATTTGTTTCAAAGAATTCAGGAGGTTGCATAAGAAGTGTCATTACTTGCATAGATTTCATTCTTTTATAAAAAATATTTAACAATTTTATAGTACTTTTATAAGAGAGATTGGGAGTTTGTTCCTTTTACTGTTTGGTTTATGATGGTAGCATCTGCTTTTGCCTGTAGTAACAATTTTTTGAGACTGTCTTGGTGTGTTTTCATACTGCAAGTCAAAGTATCTACAAACCTTAAAATAGATATAGGTATTAATCCCGAGGTGCAGGATGCCTGCAGCTCTGAGAATTGTCACTCCCTGTGACAGTTGCCAGACTTGTGTGTGCAATTAACTGATTTTGCATTGTTAGATGAATCCACAGAGCTGAGATTTAGAGCCCAGATTTGTAGGCCCACCATTTTATTCTTCAGGTGCTGAATTCTATGTTGTGGTGTTCACATCTTATAATAACAAGCCCTTGATATATAAGGTACATTTTACTCTACAAGCTGCTGTCATTTATGCACACAAAATAATCTTAAATGTTCTCAAATAAACCAGCTGAAGTTAATAGAAGAAAGCAAAACACAAGAAAAGTTTTGAATAATCTGAAGTCAAGGAGTTCTCAGGGTAATTTTTTTTCCGTTCAGCACCTAATCCTTTGTTCTCACCTGGCTTTGCCTCATTAAGCCTAATAAGCAGAATCTGTCTTATTGCCCTCTTCAGAATATAACTTAATGTTTGGGGCTTTTTTAGTTCATTTATGTGCTAGCCCCCACTAGCTCAGAGCAGATCCTTTTTAGGCCAGGTTGCTCAGTGCCATGCCCACGCCAGTTCTGCCTCTCTCCGAGGATGGAGATTCTTTATGCAGTCCCTTCCACTGTTCGACAACCATCATGGTGAAGATTTTTTTTCCTAATACCTAATGAGAATTCCCCCTGTTGTCAGTTGTGTGCATTGCTGCTTGTTCTATCATCAAGCATCTCTGAGGACAGTCTGGCTCCATCTTTTCTGCACCCTCCCCTTGGTAGCTGCAGGTAATGGTAGGGTGCTCCCAAAGCCTTCTCTTCTTAGGGCTGAACAAATGCAGTTCTCTCAGCCTCTCCTCCTTCATCACATGTTCCAGTCCCTCACCATCTTGGTGGCCCTCCACTGGACTCGTATCAGTATGTCAACCTCTCCTTTACTGGGCAGACACTGTTCTCCAGATGTGGTTTCACAAGTGCCACAGAGAGGGGAATAATCCCTTCACCTTCTGGCTCCACTCTTGCTAATACAGGTGGCTGGCCACCTTCACTGTCAGGGCACACTGATATGCAACAGTCAGCTCTAACTAATACGTACAAAATCATGGTTGTGGATAATATAGGTTACTTTTTGAGCTGAGCACATGCTGATCAAGGAGCCTTTAGTGGAAGTTAAAAATAAATACGTTTGGAATCCACATGACAAAGTATTTTTTCATTCTGCAAGTAATATAAGTTTGCAAAGGTTTTCTGGACAATGTTTCTGAGGGGAAGGACACAAAGGTTGTCCAGGAAACAACAAATGCCTTGCTGAGGGTTTGGAGATAAGATGTCTTTTCCCGATTCCTTTGTGTAACAATAGGCAGCGGATCAGTGCTAATGCCCTAACTGAAATCCTATCTGAAGCATGACGTGTACTCAAATATCCATATTAAAGATGGTGAGAAGAAAAAAATCCAAAAATTGTTTTCCCCATCACATTTTGGTTCCAGAAAGAGCCTCATCACTTGCCAAGTAGTAAGCAGTGTAAATGGTGCTGCACTCTTTTCCTGACCAAATGACAAATATAAGGGTAAACCATCTTATCTCTTTTTACCTGCTCCACTCCTATCCCAATAGAATTTTGCACCCGGCACTTGGCAGACAAATGTTGATTATTCTGCTTGCCCACTTATACCAGCATTTAAATCACTGATGTCTTGGACCAGAAGCTTTTACGTAAGTTGTTCATATGAACACAAGAACAGCAATTCAGGTAGCTAAATGTAAGGTACCTTGCCTGACCTCCCACTGCCACTACAGCTGAGCATGCGCCAGCTGTAAGTTCTGGTCATACCTGCCAGTTCTATGCAAATACCTTAGGTGAGTAACAATTCTGGGTTGAGAGTATATTCATCTTCAACCCTCAAAATGTTAGCTTAGAGAAAGTTCGAACTGGAAGTATTTGCTGATGTGTAGCCGTTGCAACGTGTCCAGTCTGAAATGCAAGTCAAGAAGAAAAATAAACAAAGAAAATTATAAAACCACTATTGTATAAGTCATAGTATAAAAATAATGCCAATAATTTCAGTAAGTGAATTGCCTAATACAAATATCAAGGACTGTAAAAAAGAAAAGAAAGCTAATTAAAGCTTTCTGTTATTTGGGTTATTCCACCTAAAAATCCCAATGCAATAAAGGGCACTATCTTCCGTATACAATAGAACACATATCTGTGTTCTTATGCCTTGTCAAGAAAAATACTTCTATGATATTTATATATCGACTTGCAATATATTATGTATTTTATGTTTTCCCTTTAGAAAGGACCCAAAGTCGTTAAAAGAAACTCGCATCTCTGGTTCATGAGTTGACCTAACTCTAGGATGAATTTTTATACAATTACACTCCGAAGTTTTCGTCTCAAGGCCCACCAACCTCCTACTGAAACAACTACTGAAAATATGAAAAAAAAAAAACAGGATAATGATGCACTATTTTGGTTTTGGACTGAATAGCTCCTGATGAGGTGAAAATATATATTCTCTTCCTATCTCTTCTTATGTTCATACACTGAGATTCTTTTAATGAGCAATTTTCTTTCTGCAGTAGAATAGCATGGATAAAGTTAAGATGTGTGTCCAAGAGGTGGGTTTAGCTGTCAAGTAGCAAGACCAGAGTATTGATGATTGAAAAGCTTCTTCTTAATACAGAATTTTTAGATTTAGATTCTTTTTAATAGGACACTGGTTTTGTGTATTGGATATTTGGATTGAATTCGTTGTTGTTTTCATTTAGAAGAAAGAGATTATAAAATGTTCCAACAGTTTGTAGAAAGAAAAGAGTCTGTATTCTTCTGAGTTGCATACTCATTGTTTTCAAAAAGCTGGTAGGATTTCAACTGTCTAATGGCTCTACAAATGGATACCTCTCAGATAAAGACAAGTTATTTTTATTTTTGTAAAAAGTATTCAAATAAAGTGTCAAATGAGAGTGCTTTTATATAATGTACAGATACTTCAGTTTTGGAGTCACTGACAAGGTTGGTAACGTCATTTGCTGTGTGCTGCCAGTGCATTGGAAACATTTTAGTAATTAGAACATGATTTATTCTGTAACAAATGTCTGAAATCCATTTTTAATGTCCCTTAGAGAACTTATTTCTAAATTAACAAAACTACAAAATTATTTTAGTTATTGGACCATTAATTACATTGTAAATTTCTGCATTACTCCATCGTGTCTTTATAAAGATTATAGTAAATCTGATTCTTGGTTAAACTTGTTTATATATATTCTGGGATCACACCAAAACATTGATCTTTGTCAATATTCATCAGTGTTATTCAGCCTAATGTTCTGGTATCTTCTTTTAGTGGGATTTTTTTGGTATAATTTGGAATTCCAGAATGAAAAATGTTCCATGCAGGAGAAGGAACTCTTGAAAAGTCTGGAAAGTGCTGTAAGTGACAGCACATATATGTATATATTTATATGAAGATTATAATGACAGCAGTCCATCTAGTAACCTTAAACATCTGTGAGGTGTGTTTTCATTGGGGTTTATCGGAAGGGGAAAATTGACATTTCTTAGCTGCTTTATAAGACTTTTCATATAATTCAGTGAAGCTGATCATTTGTGGCATTTCTTTGACCTAGAGACTTTTTGATAGTTGTGTTACAAAAGTTGTAACAATCTGAAAAAAATATGGATTGGCAGTTAATTTCAAAAAGCAGCATAGGGCTGACAAATCAGCTCTAAGATGCTGATTTGAGCTAAGGTAAAAATTGTACTTTCTTATTTTGACTGTCTATGAAAAGGCTCAGTGCTTTGTTAAATTAGATAGCTAAAGGAAAATGAACGGAGTGATTTTGTGTTGCATTTTACAGTTGATAATCTTCAGAGTTTGGGAGAAGGCACTTGTTTTAATATTTGTTAAAATGTTATAGTTACATTTCACATAACAAATCTAAAAATAACTGTAACAACTTGAAGTGTGTGTGAGCATTTCTTTGTAAATTATAATTAATACATTATAGATTCCCATAAAAAAGTTTGCATACAGTTCAGGCAAAGATTTCAAACTGCTTTACATAGGCATATAAATATGCTACAATGGGGAAACTCAAAGAAAAGTAACTGAAGGCCAGTTCTAAAGATATGATGTAGTTCCTACTCTTTCAAACCTCTCAGTTCTTAAACTAGAAATGAAACACAGGTCTCCTAAAGCTCTTCTCTGATCTTCTACCACAAGAATATAAAGCCACAGAGGACATGAATTATTACACTGAAGAATTTGTGAGTTGAAAAAACATTTATTAGTCTTTCAAAGGAGTGACATCATTTTTCAGGAGAGATATTTATAAATAAATTCATTTCATGATCACAGACCAGACCTCATTTTGAATATTTAATTTAGACTAAAAAGACCTCCCATTACATACCAAGTTTATTCATTTTAGAAAGTAAATGTAGTATATGCCCTAACCCACTAAGAAGATATGAGCTCTTTTCATCCAAGACACATCCTTCCTATAAAAAATGAATAAGTACTAGTTACTTTTAACCCAGTCCTTGTCCTCCGCAAAGCTGAGTAAAACCATGGGTTTGCAGTATGTCTTAAAGGTCAATAGACTGAGTGGGCTGTTTTCTCTATGTTTTGGGTTATTGAACACCACATAAAATGCTAATATAATGTTTTTGGTTTTAATGGTGGAATATATATTTAAAAGAAAAATAAAACTACAGAAATACAAGCACACACATTCACTCATCTAACAGTAAAATTGATCCAATTTGATAAACATGTGTGTATTTCAGAGCTCAAACCTTGAAGATTTTGAACACCCTGTATTCTTTTACCACAGTGGAAAGCTAGGGAACCCATCATTTTGCAAGATGCAGAATTAGATATTGCAATAATCTCCCACCCCCTCAATATTTACATCCTAATATTTCATCATCCTCCCAAGTCCATAGCCTTCTCTAGTATACAAGGAGACAGATGGCTCATAAGATTACAAGCTATGGAGATTTGGTGCCACAGACAGGTCTCCCAGTATTCTAAGAAAATTAACAATTTATTTAAACAGCTCTGTCAGATGCAATCCTCTTTGCCTCATTTTGTCTCCTACTGGCTCTGTCTCATGTAGGATTGCCTGCACATGGATTCACTGGTTACAGATTAATGATGAAGGAAAGAAAAGAAACATAGTCATGAGCTCTATGACCTGTGGGTGCACTGGACGAGCATATGAGCATAACTGGAATAACAGACATAGAAATCACACTTCTTATTTTTGTACCATCTTTATGAAAGAATTCTCTCTTTTGTGGCAGCTGAAACAGATTCTTGCCTGTTGACCAGCTTTAAAATAAGTCAACGGATTGTCTGTATCACAGCAGTATCACAGCAGTCCCAAGGAACATCAGACTTCAGATAAGGAGGGCACCAATCTGATTCTGCACCCTGCGAAACTGTATCTGCTGCTGCTGCCTGCTGATCTGTCTCTCATGGCCAACAGAGCTGCTCGCCAACTGGTGGACAGTGAGTACCTAGGAGCAGGCACACAATCATAGGTTGTTTCACATAGAAAAATCTTAGGCTTCACTGATTATTGCAGCACTGTGCAGTTTTCTGAGCTGGCCAGTGAAAACAGGTAGCCAAATTAAGGATCCGGTTGTTGCAGAAACTGTAGCTGTGTAGTGATGAGGGGCCACTTATAGGATGGAGCGATGAGCCACATGGCTCAGTGTCACAGATGGGGAACACATTCTCCCTTTCCACTTCCTTGTCACTGCTGTGCTGCAGAGGTCTTACTCTGGCCACTTTGTCAAGGGGAAGGATGATCATTTGCTGCCTTGTCATTTAAATCTAATGCCAGAGGTAAATAAGCCAACCAAAGCTCTTTAATTCAGTACATGATTGTTCCTTCAGCTGGAAGGCAGTCACTTAACTGCAGTCTTCTTCTCACCCTGAGGCATACTGAGAAAGCAGAGTTGTACCTAAGGGTCTCAACCCAAGTAAAAGCCTCATGGTTCATACAGCAGCATTTGGCTTTGGCTTGAGGAAGAGCAACAAAGCAAGCAAAGGCATGCTTGCTTGCTGAACTCTCCTGTTTCTCCACATTTCTGAGGAATGCAACAAGGATGCAGCAACACACTTGAGAAATAGTGAAATGAGAGGCTGCAGCCAGTCACTCTCCAAGACCTGAGCAAAGGGGAGCAGGTGTCTTAAAAGCGCATGCAATAAAGTCAGCTCTGTAGAAAAATGGAAACTGGGATGTGTGCTTTTCCAGATTTGCTTCCAGATTATGGAAGTTCTCTTTGAAAACAGTGCTGTTCCTCTTTTACTTAGCAAAATAAGTATAGTTTTGGTAACCTTCATCTGTCAGGTATTTTAACATAGTTTTTCTGAGCGTGAGTGACTATAATTATACATGCTACACAATTTGTCAACAGTGTATTGTATTTGCTTATCACTGGCAATACTACACCTAAGACATACTAGGATTGCATTTGCCTTTTTCACAAATTAATTACAAGGGGTGTATAACTATCCTCTGGTCTTCCCATACCCTGTCCTTTTCCACTCCACTACTCCAGGTTGAAATGTTCTTGGTTAACAGCATCATTATTCCCTTTGAATTTTCTACTATTGAGTTTCTGACTGTTCCTATCACTTTTTTTCATTATCATCTATAATTTCCTCCATGATATTTGGAGTGTCTCCTATATTTACAGTTCATCCCTCTTCGATACCATCATTAAATTTCATTAACATACTTCTCTCTTTTCTATGACAACCATTACTGCAAACATGAAACAGCATCTGTTCCCACACTGGTCCTTGGGGAAACTCAACTCCTAGGGAATCTCCAGTCCAGCAGTTCTGTTTTCTGCATAACACAATAGTGTCTCTCTTCACCAGTCCTATCCCCGTTTATGCTCTTCCCCTCAGCTGAACTAATGATTTCTCATGTGGCACCACCTTCAAATGCCTTAATCAGAAGCATCTAATCTTTTATAATTCCTTTGTTAAGCAAATCAGTTCTGCTAGGTAGTTTGATGGCTTGATCTGGCCTAAGAGTTCTGTACTAAATCAATGCAGCTCTTTATCCCATTTCTTATATTTTTCTGTGTTTTCATAATTTTATGCATTTACATGAGTCTAGTCCATGTTTCATCCTTTTTCTCAAATGCTTAGTGATACCACCTTTACTTTCCTTGTTCTGTTTGAAAATCTTCTTAACTTCCTTTGCAATATGAGCTAAACTTCACTTTTGTCAATTTTCTGTTTGCTCCTACGTTTCCCAGCCTTTAAGAAGTACTTTTTTCCTGCTGATTAATGTTTTTTCTAATTCTTGTAGTTCTTGTTAGCTTTTTTCTTAGTTCTTCTCCCTTTGAGTGTCTTCTTAGGAACAGTTTTTCATCCAAGGATGTTTGGAGCTTTTTCTTACCAGGTTCTTTTTTCTTCACTTGGGAAACAGGGTCCGAATAGTTTTTTCAACATCGACAGGAATAAATTTAAGTTTCTGCTTAGGGCCATCTCCAGCCTCCCTCTTCTTTCCTACTATGGTTAAAAAGACACACACTGTCCCATGGAAAATAGATACATCTTTGCTCTCTAATTGGCATTACAGAAGGCAAAGGCAGTTTTCTGCAAATGTATACACATATCTTTTCTCATGTGGTTTTCCACATGCAGTTTGGAAAAACTCTTTCAAAGAAAACTGAACTTCCCACAACATTTCTTTGTTTCAATCCATGGTATACTGAGAGTTTTTCTATTTATTCTTCCTGTAGTAGAAAACTGTCACATTCTTATGCTACAGATATTAGTGGCTGCCATAATAAAGGTTATTTAGGATGAACTAAAAGAAAATTGTCAGCAATTATATTAATCTAAGATCCACAAGCATAAATTATTTTGTATTATTGCTTTCTCAGTAGTTGCCCCAATATTCGGCTATACTAAAGCAAGTAATTTATCATGGCAAATATTTCAGTTCTTAGCTGTCTTATATCGTATTCAGTCCTTTGTACTTTTACAAAGGAAGTTTAACTGGAGTTGTCCACAAACTCACAGTTGCCCACCCACTTTTCTCACCAGTGAATTACTATATTAGCTTCAAGGCTATAGAGAGTCAGACACAGAGTCTCTTTTTAGGCCCACACAAAAAAAATCTCAACAGTATGAGTCAATGCATTATTTTAATTTAAATAAAAAAAAAATTATTCCAGTGCAGCAACATGTCCTAAACCAAACTGTTTAAAACTAAGTAACAACTCAGTCCCAGAAGACCAGGTGTGGAGGAAGAGACAGCATCAAGCTATTTCTTGAACCTTTTCTGACAAAGACAAGAGGTTGTGGGAAATCTTTGGCTACAATGCCAATAAATCTTGCATCAAAGCATAAGCTTTCTGGACTTAATTTTCATTTAACAGGGACATCTCCTTTCCATGAGAGAGCATCAATGTGTCTCACACTCTCTTAAATATCTCTTTGAAATAAGTGGCATTGAAAGGTCTTTTTAAAACCAAGAATTTTGCCTTTGACATTTCTCTTCACCCCAAAACCTAGAAAAACCAAGCATTTCATGACTCTCTATTAGATTGTATGAAGAAGTGCTCATTTTAATTTATAAGATGTCCTGCTTTCTCTTAGTTTCTTAGACAGCCCTGGTTTTAATTTGGCAGCTCTCAGTGGTCTCTGCAAAACGATTCGTCTGTTCACTGTAACAGCCACCTTCCCATATGAAAACATTTCCAAATACAAAAAGTCTTGGCTATAATTTCTTAAAGAAAAACATTGAAAAATCCATAAATCAAGACCAAAAAAGTAAAAATACAGTTACTGTCACAGAATACCCTCCCCCTTTTCTCTCCTCCATCTATGTCTAAGAAGGAAAATATAGGTAACTAAGTGCAATAGCTGATCATGTTGGAGTAAAATCTGTTGAAAAGGCAAGTACTCTTTATCTGTCTTCCAAAGGCCATCACCTTTGTAAGGGAGGAGGGATCAATAGCTATCAATATTCAGGTGAAACAATAACTTCTCCAACAAAAGATCACTGAATATCCAAAGATGGTATGATATGAGTAGGTCTTACGTGTTTCTTGCAGAAGTATGTTCTGGTTGTACGAAAATCTCCAGAATAAACTTGATAATTTGTTTGATAATATAATAAGAAAATGACTCACTGAAGGGGACAAGGGAGCCCCCTTCTCCCTATGTTTTTTGCTTGCCAGGCTACCATTTTTTAAAAGCTTTCTGGTGCTTTAGGCTCCAAAAGTTTAGGACAAGAATGATGGAGAGAAGGTTGAATTATTGTTCAGAAAAAGGCAAAAAGCACATGTGATGCATATGCCTCTCTGTTAATCCAAGCCTGTCTGTCTCTCTCTTCTGCTGTCTTTGCCTTCCTTCTTATATTGATAGTAGCAACTAAATGTGAGTGATTAGCATTCTAATCTTTGAAGCACCTGCACACAGCTAAAGATTTTCTAGCCTACCCACAAGATTAACAGGCTACTACTGGGTATTAAAATCACAGAGGGAGTTTTGAAAATCACAAGAAGGGTGATTGGCACCCGCCCAAGGCTACTTTTAGCTTAGGGAAAAGAGTTCCTTAGAGGACAGTCAGCAGGTGCTGTCATATGCTGGATATCACTTCGTAGTGGGTACCTGGGACAGTTTAGTTTCAATTCTTATTACAAATGTCACTAATAAACTTTACTTTTTGAAGTTTAATACATTATTCTGAGGGGAAAAATCATATCTTTCTTTTACACAGAGCAAGAATGTACAGATTTGAGTTGCCTAATTACACTGACATTTTTTAGTAAATGTATAGAAAGTGGTGGATAAGAATTAAATATGAAAAGCATGGATGTTTTAGTTCAAGCTTGTAGGTAGTGAAGAGAAAAAGTGAAGTTGGGAGCATAATTCTGCCATAGAGAGATACAATTCCACTGAGATTGTTAACGACTGTAAAGCTGAGAGAAATCTAACTGGTGACCTGGAATAGACAGTCAGATGATGTCAAATCAGTAAGAATTCCCGAATGCACAGGCAACCAGAGAAAATGTGATTCCTCTCTTTGCCATGCAACGTGAAGGAATTAATGAAGAGAAATTTTGAGCCCCCTCTATGGCATGTTATGTTGTGTTGTATGTCTAGCAAGGCCAGTGCAGTAATATTCTGCATGATCCTTATACAAGCGGTGGGTTGTAGAAGAAGGAAAACAATTTAATAGCACATAAATGTGAGAAGATATCCAGTAGCCCTTCAAGGGAAATCACATTGACATTAATCTGAAATTTACTTGGAGATGCCATAATAACTCTGTGGTATTTCATGAGAAAAAGACTAACTTTTTCACTTTGGAAGAAGCTTTGTAATATCAAAATTTTATATTCCTGTAATATTCACCCATAAAATATAAATAGTGTATAAAAATACAAAAAGATAAGACACACACTTGGCACTCAGTATGTCTGGGGCCAATCAGTTGGGATGCTCAGAATCTGTTCACAGATATTTTGCCTTTCCTGAAATCTAAAATTTGAGGGCCTAAATTTTAAATTATGAGTCCTCCAGAAATGCAGATCTAAAGCAGGACTGTTTCCAGCAAGTCTGGGTCCCCTGCACTATTACTTAATTAGGTCTTCCACTTCAAAATGAATGCCAACTTCACCACCCGCTTTTCATCAAAGAACTTTAGCATCCTCACTGGGTGGTAAATGAAGGGACAAACATAAGTAGTATGTCAATCAAGACTGTAGTTATTTATGGGGAAAGTTGGGGAATACTGGGCAAAGGTTTCCTATTAAGAACTAGGATATTCTGTTCTGAGCCAGGGTTACAAGAGATGTTCAGGTTCCCCCAAGACTCAGGCTATCACCAAATAGTCATTCATCAAAGACGTGGCAAGGATGAGCAGTAGGTGTTGCACACTTCAAGGACTCGATAATTGAGTATCTCCTGTGAGAACACATTGGTAGCAATAATCTTAGTATATATGACCACACCTTATGTGAAAATATTGAATGCATTGCTGAAATCTGGCACGTGCAAATGATCGGATTCAGTCATGCTGGTAAGAGCCTGTGGACTCCCTGCCCTTTCCCTCCCTTGCCAGTCTGATCTCAGTGTGAGAAGTGGGTCAGAATTGTAAAAGATTGTTTGTCACAGGAAGGCATATGAATTTATTGACTCCAATGGTAACTGCCACAAATTATATGAACTTATCTTCAGAAGCTGGTTTATGTATATATCCATTTCTATATTTTAGTTATTTCACTTGTGTTTCTAAACTTTCACCCTAAAAATCAGAAGTCTATTAATGAGAAGATGTTGGGAATTGTGGTGGTTTATAGCATTAGTACGCTAGAGATGTTGCATTGCAGAAAGTGTATAAAATATTTTAAAGAAAGAAGTGACAGACTTTAATATTAAATAATTCATCTTCTTCCCTTGGAACCACAGAGAACTGGCACATTCATTGCAGACATTTTAATAAAAGCATTAGTGAAACTGAATTCTCATCTAATCAAGTTGCTGTAATCTTACTATTCCCTTAAATATTTCTCAACTTTACCATCTCTTTACAGAGAAAGACCTTATTTATATTAGGACAACAAATTTCTCTGAACACTGTGGCTTTAGGAGCGAGAACTAAACAAATATCAAGAATTTAACTACCAACCTACCTACTATCAGTGTTGCTTTGTGCCTGAGCAGTGAGTGTGTGGATCTCTGTTGTGTCTCACTGATGATCCCAGAATCACCTGTGAGCACCGTTTTCACTTCTGGAGCCCTCAGCTGTATTACAGTCCTCACCTCGCATCCCACCAGACATTTAATGCATATCTGCATGTTACTCTGTAAGGAGAGAAACCTGCAAGAATCCTAATGAACATATTGAGACAAGTGTGAAGCAAGGTTGTAGTCACAGATAAATTCATGACCTGAAGGGCACTAGCCACAGGTCTGGTGGTCTGCAGTGATCGGGAGACTGTTAGCCATTTGAGCAAAAAGTATTGTGGTAATGAGCAGAGCAAAGGAATAAGAGGATGGAGAGCATATTTCAGTGTAATTATAATAATTTATAACTTGAGGTTGTTCTCCTGTTAAAATCTCAAAAGCAGAATATTTTTACTTTCTTATAAATTATTCACAGCCATTTGCTTTTCTTCATGACAAGTAACTTCTCTTTTGTTCAGACAGGATTTTCAACCTGAAAGGATGAAAGTGTTGACCCAGTTATGCCTAACAAATAAAATATGAAAAGAACTAAAATTAGAAATTGATAAAATAATCTTAATGTGAGAAAGAAATAATGCTTTTTTTTTTCCTTCCTGTTCCATCTGAATTTAAAATTGCTAAAGGCATTTCACTTAAAAAAAGAAGAAAATAAAATTTGAAATGAAACTGCTCAGAGAAGGATGAGGTATCATATATGGAATATGCTGTACATTTTCTTTATCAAAAAAATTGGTTTCCAAAATGCCCAAAACCAGAACTTAATCTCTAACTAGTTCTGCAAAATGTTCATGATGCCTTGCCAGGCTCTCATGCCCCATGTGGATTTCTGACAGAGTATTGCAGGCAGTCTATGGGAATTGAGAAAATACATCCCATGTGATATTTTATGGGGTAAAAATGCTTGAGTGGCATCATTTTCCAGCCTCTAGAGTACTAGATCTAGAACTGCATCTACTCACTCCTAGATTAAGAAAAATCATTAAAAAGAGAAATAAAAAAAGCTTCATGGAAAAACTGCACCTTTTAACCTTCTGGTACATGCAGTGCTAATGCATGGGTTGTTATTCATGTATTGATTGCATATCCCATTGAAAGACCCTCAGTCGGTTAATGTAGGTCAAAAAATGACTTACCTTCTAAGACATAAAGATCAAGACGTTAAAAGTTATGAGACTTTCTTAAAATTCCTAAAGCCATAGTTAAAATATTTAATGGGTAATATTATTTTTAAAAAAACCTTGCACTTAAAATTTCCACTAGGATCAAGGATTTAGGTTTTATTATCTCAAGTACTTCAGAAACTGATAGTAAATAGCACTTCATTAAATAGATTAAATATTAAAATGTTTGTTTACGTTATTCTGTAAAGAAAAGAATCTCACAATTTTTGTAATGTGAACTGTGTTTGCTCTTCTAAGGAGTTAACAGAAACAGGGTGCCAAGCAGTTTCTTGTCTGCTTTTTGGAGACAGTCACGATCACAATCAAGATAAGAGAGAGGGGTTGTATATATATATAAAAATTATTTGCCGTCCTAGTTTGTACATTTTAAATTGGCCAGATGCATCTACTTTTCATTTTTCTTCTACCACTATTCCCAGTTTTTGAAATCTGTGTTAGTCCATAACTCAGCTCCCAACATGCTCAAACTGCTATGTAAAGACAACAAAAGGTTGGGATTTTATTCTCCTCTTTGTTAGTTTTGCTCCATTGTTATATCTCCTTGTGCACATACATTTCCTTTTTGACTAAATATTTTGCTAAACTTGTCTTATTTATTGTAATTTTCAGTGTTTTGGTAATGTCCAGTTAAAATACCCAGGCAAATCTCTCCTGAATTGGGAGCTCTGGATTATTAGAGATCTTCCTGCTTCTAATTTAAAAGGATACACTGGAAAAACTCTGAAGTGATCACTGCTTTGTGTGTTCCCTATTTACTTTGGATATCAGACCTAAACTTGGCTGTATTTATGGCTACTTTCTTAGGTGTTTAGAAAAGTAGTTGTTGGACAGCAGGGAACCATTTCACTTGCAGCTGTTTATTTAGTATTTATCATTTTAACAGTTCAGGAAAAAGAACATTTTCCAACCTCATTTTTTACAACAATTTCTATTCAGTACAAGCTATCAACAGCTTTACCACGTCAGAAATGTAAAGCTGGCCTCATTCTCCTCACCTTATAATTTACAAAGATGTTTTGGTAACTGGTAATCTCAGCATGTGCAATGGAGTCAGTCAAGAGAATCATGTATACAATTAGTAATGTACATAGTGGCTCTGAAAATGATTATGACATCAGGATTTTCAACTGTATTTTGAAAACATAATTTGTCTGTAAAGAACCTGGAACTTTCAAAGAGAGAAAGCAAGCCAGCTGCATGGCGGGCAGTGATAAGCAAAACTGAAAATCAGGCTGTGATTTGGAATTGTAAGCCTTTTAGCTGCATTTTAAACCTTAGAAATTACCTCCAAAAGAGGAAGGCATAAATATCTTCTTCATTTAAATGGCTGTTAGTTGATATTCTGATGGAGAAGAAATTAAAAGGTTTTAGGTTGGATTTTTCTTTAGCTTTGGGTTTTGCTTTCTTTTATTTCTTCCAGTTCTTGACTGCTGTGTTCACACTCTGGCTCAGATGTTGTTCCTGTGAGAAACCTGTGCAGGTTTCCTGAATGTAAGGGATTACTACTGCTTAGGGAACAACATCACAGATGCAGTGAAGATAAGTGGATTTGTGAATTAATGATCCCCTTTCTTCCATACTCTTCTCCTTTCAGCAAATGAAAAAGCAGCTCATCTGGATACCATTAAAGTGGCAAGAGGAAGAGTTGAAATTATATTCAAAAACTGATCTGAGGTAGGTCAAAGCCTCCCATTGATGTCACAAAATAATACGTAAATTCCCTGAATTATTATGTCCTTGCCAAAAGAACATTTTTTTTTTCACCTGAAATGCCCTTCTTCAGTTGCTTTAATTAGATTTACAGTGAATATTTGTGTAATTCGTGCCCTGTTGACCAGGGAAATGGTTGCCATTGATTGCAGTCATAGGAGATTAGAACTTTTGATCCCTTTTAAAGGAAAACTAGTTATTGATGTGCAGTAATGCAGTATCTGAGCTGATCAGATGGGTAAAAAGGGCACTTTCCATGATAGGCAGGAGTCAGTCAGAGATTAATGTCCAGGAGTCTGAATCTGGTCAGTAGAGTAGCCACCAAAGCCTTGATATCTCAGCATTAGCTCGTATTTGGTGGACTCCTGCATTTACTGCTGCACTATTGGTTCTGCTTCTTAGGACCACAATTGCCCTTTCAAGGGTCTGTGACTCCAGCATACCAAAAGATGTGGGACTGTTTACAGGCTTAACATTAGGCATGCACTTAAACAACTTGCAGATTCAAGCTTATGATCAAAGTTTTCTTCCTGAGAAAAATATATTGCTTTGTTCTGTAGCATATAGTCAGAGTTGCATTTAATCTCACATTGACTGATGCGTGCTATCCCTAACGTGTAAAGGAAATGCTTACATACTCATAACTACCTTTATTTTAGAGATGTGACTGTTGCTCTTGATGCATTAATTCCCCAGGATATTTATTTATAAAAAATTACTTCCAGAGCCTTTTAGTGCATTGACCTTGTTTCAGGGTGTAGCTGGGAGGAGGGAGGGCTGGGGTTTGTTCTTAAGCACTGCAGGGGATTTCTGTCAGGTTGCTTTAACACTTCCCTCCAGGTTCTTGCTAGGCTTTCAGGCTAAAGAATTTTCAGATATAGCTGGCCATCATCACATAGGTCTCTGCATAGTCTCTGTTATTTTATAAATCTAAAATTTAATTGGTTTTCAAGAAAAGAGAAAACAAGACATAAATATAAAGCTACAAAATCAGAATCATAAATGCATGGAAAATGATAACTTCTAATGTGTCAAATATGTATGATACAGTGACCACTGCATGGATTGGCTTCACACATTATATAAATTCTCTGTGCAAAGATTTGGAAGGTTGTTATACCCCTAAAGAATAAGAGAAGAGAGAAAATGAGATGCTATGTTGTTTAATTTTCCTTTCAAAACCAAGAGGTTTCTTAGTAATAGGACACCAATTTTAGAAATCCCTAAAATACTCATGCTCTACAACTATGAAAGTCTTAGTCGTCTTTACCCCATTCAACCATAACCCTAATAGGTTAGCACTGCAACTGCTATTAGCAACACCTTTTGCTCTCTCTTCCTGAGTGCTTTTGCATACATACTGATACATGTATGGAAAATGCATGCAGATAATTCTTGAACTTCATTCTTTGACTAAAGTATCTACCATTCAGTAGCATAAGGTGCATAGGGTTTGGGTTTTTTTTAGTGTGGATTACCAAATTTGAGTCTCTTTCATTCCCCCAAAGTAACTGCTTACATCCAGACCCTCACATACTCAAGGGTAACCATGCTAAAGCAGTGATTCTGGATTAATGTTAAAGAAACCCTACTGAAATGACAACATTCTACCTCTTTTTATGGTGTAACAGGTATAATTCTAATTCCCTCCTGTTACTGCCCGATCTTTGAGCTCCATCCCCTACCACTCTGTCATCACTTCTCAATTTCACGCAGGGCTGCCACATACGGTGAGTGGATATACAGCCCTGTTCACAGATGGGGCTTAGGCAAAATGCTCAGCTTCATGGCATTTCTGTGCTAATCTATGAAAGCCTTTGGATATACCCTTGCAGTAATGCACTTATATATACTAGTACTGCTAGAAACCCTGCTTGTCCAGACAGAAGCTTGGCTTCCCTGGGGTTAAATCCCAAGAAGATTTCGGTGGTAGTTAAGCTAGGTGTAGGCAGGGGAAAACGTACAGCACTGCAAAATATAACTCCATTGCCTCTTGATTTTATTAATGTCTCAAAGAAGGACTGAGTTATTCTAACTGCAGTGTGAGATCTAACTAGAAAAAGCCATTTGGAAAAATCATTCTTTTTTATATTTTTCAGAAAAAAGCAATCACATCTTTCTTAGCAGAGAATGGAAACAAAGCAGTAAATATCACAGCTGTTCAGTGGTAACTAGGAAAAAAAGTCAAATTTAAAGCTTGCTGCTTCTATTCTCAGTGAAAGACTTAGGAGGAAAAAAATTACCAGGATCCTCCTGGGTGTACAGTCTGAAGACAATATTGCTGGTAAAGTTCTAAGGTTGTCTCTTAAAATAGGCAATTGCTAACCGTGTCAACTGGGCTCAAGTTTGTCATACTGTATGTCTATATGCAATATGGAGATATATGCAATTTCAGTCGCTCTTTCCATCTCTAAGTGGACTTTATCTAAATTGCTGTTGTAGCCCAAACTGTCTGCACTTTCATTAAAAGAATGAATGTTCCTGTCATCAGCTTAGTAAGAACAGCAACAGGAGATAAGCTACCTTTAAATGAAAAGTTGTATTTTATTGTTCATGAAGCTGTGGAAATATTAGTCAAACACATAACTTGGCTGGCAGATAGGCTGTTTGGAAATGGGAGTTAGTGCCCTTGCTAAAGTAAAGGTCTAAAAAACTGCCTGGCATTTCTGACGACGCACTGGCATCCTGTTGGCTGTAAGACGTTATGAACATCATTCAACTTCTCTGTACCTCAGTTTCTTCATCAGTAAAATTGTGATAATTGTTTTCTACTGAAGTTTCCAAGTGATAGGCTTAATTGTCATGCACTGCAAGACACTTACAGATCTCAAATTGAAACATACTACAGAAGTGCAAAGTATTATTATTATTAGAGGTCCATTACAGTTCTGTTTTTCTTTGTTCAAACTCATCCTTTGGTACGTGCAGCTAGACAGCTCCTAATGTTATCTTGATGCACAAAGCACTTTTTGTGTGAGGTTTGACTCACAGTAAAATGCCAGTTAGAATTTTTTCCTCAGGAACTCACTGGAGCTTGGCTTACAAAATCTGAAAATTAAATCAACCAAAATAGGTCAAACACAAAACTATATGTCCTTATGTGTCCTCTTGTCCTCTTTTAGCTGTACAGCAGATAGTTGTTTTCTTTTCCATAAAGTTTAGGCCTGTTTTGTTTCTCAGTTGGTTTTGGTAACTGTATCATAGTTACATTTTTAATACCTGCTCATGCAAATTTTCATTCCCTATTAAATATAGTTTAGAATGATGTGCTCATCTGTCAGTTGTCCAGAAATAATGTGCTGGGTACACAAGCAGCTGATGCTACTGAACACAACAGAAGAGTGTATCGTTGTGTTACAGCTTGTTAGTAGTCATCATTACAGAGATATTTTTGAACCTTAAAAAAAGGAACAAAGCATCTGAAATGTAATCAAATGTTAATATAAGCTGCAGTTTTGCATTTACTTTTCCCCCTGTAGCTAATTCTTTAGAAATTTATTTTTATTCACATTATCCTTTAAGTTGATATCTTTATTCTGTACCTAGTTTATAATTTCTATTCATTCCTGTGTTGAATAGGTGAAGGTGCTGCTTAAATTAGTACTTTTAGATGACCATTAAAGCTCCCTTCCAATCCAAACTATTCCATGATTTTGTGATTATACATTTTTGAATTGGTTGTTCATTACAGTCATAATGCAGTGAATAATTTTGTTAACATTTGAGGTGGGAAGGGAGATAAAAAGGGAAACCATCTATACCAGTCACAGCACAGCTTTCTGGCTATAACATATTATAATTTATTTAAACTCAATCAATACTTAATCTGGACTTTAAATTCTGCTAAAGATCTGTGGCATGGCTAAACGCAGCTGATGCCAGGGAATAAAATTTTCTTCAGGCTGTGATTCTGATGAATTTATAATGTGCTCTAAGAGTGATGCATTGACCTAAATTCACAAAAGCACTGCTATTCCTATTTATTATTATGAAAGGTATCCTATCCACAGCTTTGTTCTTTAAATGTTGTGAGGCTATATGAAAAAGATGACAGGTTGCAGTGAGGATGACTGGAGAGGAGGGAGCACACATCCGCGGCACACACTGGCTGCCCAGGCTATCAGCCCTGAGGTTTGGAGGGGTTTGCCACGCTCCCCAGCAGGAGGGCAAATCCATGGCGAGGGGTGGGGAAGCAGAGGACAGCCTGAGCCCCCTTCCACCCTTGCTCCACCACGGGAAGCACCCAGCATTCTCTCCAAGGCTTTGTCTGTGTCTCCTGTAACCACAGACAGGGTGGCGTCTCACTGTAATTCCAGGATTCAATGCAGGAATAATTTCAGCAGTGTAAAAACCCGGCAAATGTTTGAAGCCAGCGGTGAGGGCAGACTTCCTGAGAGGTGTGTGTTTGTGGTGATCATTTGGATTTGTTTTGTTGGACACATGAAAGATGTTGTTACAGCAGGAAGAAGACAGTTGCATTGAAAACTGCTTCTCGGGTTTTTTTTTTCTCCTGTAGCCTTACAGGGGAAATAGAGTTATATCTGTGCAGGGTTTGGTTTTCTGTATATGTTCTTGAAAATACCTCAAGTCCAACCATCACCAGACTGTACCCATGAGCAACTCATACTGAAGTGGCTGGGAATTGCACACACTGATCTCTTGTAATGATCAGGGCACTTAATTTTTTCCAGTGCATTTTGGCAAGCTTTTCCTCAGCATCATCCAAGGGCTTTTCATAGTAAGTAGTGCCTTCCCAGTGACCTCAGTCCTTATCCAAGCCTTCTTTGTTACCTTGAGAGTTTGCAGTCATATTTGTCCACTTTTGTGAAAAGCTATGTGTTTTAGCAGATTCACAAATGTAGGAAGACTTGTTTTTTTAAAAAACTGGAGTGAATAAGGGAAATGTATAGTGAATAAGGGAAATGTATAGTGAATAAAGGCTGACAATCCTCCCCGCTTCTTTCATGGTGTGATATGAAGCCTCTCGTGTAAAAACCAGGAGAGCTCAATTCTGCTTCTTTATTGGTGCTTGAACACTTCTCAATTGTTGCTTTTCCAGACAGAATCTGTAAGGCATGACTCTCACCTCTGCACTGTTCATCCCCTGCTCTCTCTTCTGCTGTCTTCCAGCATGTCTTTTCTCGTCGTATTTTGTGGCCACGTCTGCCCATATTGCTACTCTAGTCAAATTCCTATTGTGATTTATGCCAGAATAACTGTGGGATAGAATGAATCCACAGACTTTAAAGGCATTAGCCTGCCTTTACTCTAGCACAATCGACAGCTGTACCTAGCACCACGACCTTATTCCACCCCGGTGAAGCGGTATCCAAAGCCATGCTGCTTTGGAAGAGCTCTGCTGTGTGCTTACTGAGGTTTGCTCCTCAGGGCCAGCCCAGAGGATCAGAACAGCATGCAAACACAGCTTCTCAGCAGAAGCAACTATTTGTTTCAGCTCTAGACTTTACTTAAAAATATGAAGCTATTGAACAAAAATACAAAGACTTGGAGTTCAAACTCATACCTAACTAACTTGGAGAACTAGGCTCCTAGATCCAACTGTGCATTTCAGTCTAGCAGCAAGAAAGTCTGGGTTCCACTTCAGTTTGTTTTCTTCTAGCTGTAATGCTCAAAGTGAGTACTTCAAGATTCAGATACAAGGCTGCAGATTTATTTACCTGCTGTAAAGGTGGACTGGCTATTTATAGAGCCTTCTTGGACCCCTCCCTCTCTCCAACATGCCAGTCTGATCCACTCGCAACTTTGAACTGTATCAAATGTAACTGCACATCATGAATGATCATTGGCAAAGTGATATCCAAAAGCTATGTTCTGCCTGGTAGGGTAATAGAATAGGAACATCTGCAATTAAATATCTAGAAAAAGTAATTTAAATAGAGAAAGATAACTAGAAGTTCCAACAAAGGACTAAAGTTGTGTCTTATTCTTTATCATAATAGTCTGACCAATTGAATCTTCCTAATCTGTCTTTAATGATTGATTTTTATGTAAAATCTGAATTTTTCAATAAATTTATTAAAATTTATGATCTGTCTTGCTTTCTGACAGGAAAACACCCTCATGTTTCTTATAAGTCTTTGGTATTTCTATTGCAGCCAGTGGAAAAGTGGGCTGAAGCTAGTTGGTGTACAAGTATAGAGAAAAGCATATTCCTTTCCCCATAGGATGCCAGCTGATGAATTGTACAGATGGATAAGATAAGAATGGGAGTATAGCTTGGGAGAGACAGGCTGACAAAAAATGATAGTGTGTGCATAGTTTTTAGTTAATCGAGAGTAGTAATTGTACTTTGCTTGCTTGCCTAATCATGATTAGGTGCCAATTTTCTCTGCATATAACAAAAGAGGTGAATTTCAAGACTATGCTTTGAAGGATTCTGGGGGGAGTGGCAGTGTTTTCTTAAATTCAGAAAGTTTTACCAGGCAGGTCTACAGACTGATTTCTGTCTGTAGTTCACAAAACTGTACAATAATGTTTATTCTTCCCACAGTACTATGAAAAAAACTTTTGGCTTCAGTTCATGTGTGAAACCTTTTGCACAACAAAAGTGGTTTCTTGTGGCCAGTAAGACTAAATGTTCTAAGCATTCCAGGAAGCATATAAATAGATTGGTACCCTTCCTAAGGTTATGGAGCCTTATTTCTCTCTTTTTTCTTTCAGTTTTTTCCCCACTTATGCTCTCTTCATCTAGGCAAAGACCAAAGACAGTGTTTGAAAATCCTGACTATCATTTTCCATTTTACTTGGGTTTTCCTTAGTTATATTTTCTGAAAAGAAGTTGTTTCAGTAAATGCAACATAGTAAATTATCTTAAATTACTTCTTACAGTCCAGGCTAGTATTATAACATGAAAATTGTTACTTGGAGTCTCCCACGCCCCCGGCTGCTGCAGACCTATGTCTCCAGGCTGGGGAGAAAGTGATCACAGTACTTATCCAGCAGAGTCTGCAGGCCAATCCACAATGTGGAAAGCAGAGTTTACATAAAGGAGATTTCTTATCCTTCCCTCACAATCCTGCTGGATTCCATAAAGTTGTAGTGATGGTCAAAACCAACTAAAACGGTGATTCTATACTGACGGGTAGGCAAATGTCTATGTGGAAACCAGATGAGAAATTATTCAAGCCAAAAACATTAAATCTCAGCTCATCTAAGGATACTATAAAACAGCCATCCTGTTTCTTTGATCTATGATATTTGAATCTGAACGTGTGTTAATAAGACATATAAGTTGGGCATTGACATTGTCTTCTGTTGAACAAGGGTAAACATTGCATTTGTCTCTATAAAAACATACTTCAATAGCTGGGAAGAAAGTGGAGATTCGTTATTTTTGCAGTTGTAGAAGACATTTAGCAGCTGTGTTTATACTGGCAGACAATTTGGATATTAGGTGGCAGGACAGAGAACTGCAGATGCACAATATTGTGCAGACATTGTGCACTTACAGCCCATTTCCAGGGAAACATGTTATTTTATATTTCCCTCGGTGTCATTAATCACATTGCGTGATGTATCTCACTATTTCAGCTCGTTCCCCTAGATTCATTCATTTTTTGGCCTGTTTGTTTAGTAGTTATTGAGCTCCATTTCAACAAATTCCATCTCAACTACAGATAATAAAGTTCTTTTTGCTTCAGGGGAGAAAATGAAGATGGCCCTATACTGTTACTGAGACTACCTGTAATAATCAGCATGTCTACCACATCAGAAAGATATTTAGCTTGCCTTTGGTCAGAAAAATATTCATACTGTTCTCTGGTATTTAGAAATTAAACTCATTTCCTGAAAGTAAAAATATGATTCTTATCTTGACATGCAAAGGAAAACAGCTGCTCTTTTCTCTGTTCTTGAAGTTCTCTAATCTCTCAACAGGCTTTGTTTTGGTTTTACAGGTGAATCCCTTAAACTGTAGCAGTGATGGCCCATCCCCTGGAGAAATATGCTGATATAAACAGTGAGGAATCCCCCTGCGAGGAAGTTGCAAGCCTGAGGAACCTCAATGTATGGGACATAGCCCCAGGCCTCTTTTTGGCATTACTTCTACATTTAAATAATGGCATTAAATGTTCATGAGTAAATTTGGCTTGTAACTGCTACTGTGGGTGCTCTGCGAGCCACCTCACCCTGGAAGTATCACCTGGTGGCATTGTGCTTCTCCTGCAGCTCCCCAGCCCATGGGAAACAGTCCTTTTTGTGTCACTGTTCAGAGAAAGACGAGTTACCTGTTTCCTGTATGGTTGGCCAGTTGTGCTGGAGAGAAGCTAAAAAGGGACAAAGCTTGTGCCAAACCTTTGATCTCCTTTGACTGAAGAGCTAGCTGTGCAGAAGCTCTGGCCTGGGAGGTGGGCAGCTCCGTGGGGGACTCTGAGATGGGAGCAAAAGACCTGCCAGGCACGCTTTGTCCTGTCCGAGCCTGGGTGTCTTGCTAGATTTTCTGTGGGTGAACAAAGAAAAGGAGTTTTACTGACCTCTAAAAAAGAAGCAAACCAAAGAATTTACTACACAGCGAATTCATAGCTGTGCACAGGGGATGACTTACCCAAGATGGTGTGATCAGCAGATTGCTTGAAGAAACCACGAACCCTGCCCAGTGCCCCTTCTTGTGACTGGTTCAGAATGCTAAATATACCAGGCAGTATTTTTCTTAGGGATAAATGAAAAGCAGAGGCAAAAATGAACAGGCTTAGCCACACCTAAGGAAATGCAACTTTCTTTCACCCTTTTTGGTTTAGAGGGTGGCTGTGAGGAGGGTCTGTCCACTACAGTGAAAGTAGCAAACCAATGTGTTATAAGCACTGTTCTTGCATTGCCACAAGTTGTGTGGAAGAGATGGCCCCATGCATCTGGAGGGGCGCTGGGGTGGATTTTAGGCTGTGCTCTGTGCTCTTCAGAATACCAAAATCTCAAAAAGAGATTTGCTTCCAGGAAGGGTTTGGATTTGGGAGGAGAGGACTCTGGTAATCATATTTTTATTTCTAGAAACTAATAACATATACATTTTATACATTCTCAAAGATTAAGTGGTTTGCGAAAGTACATTGGAAGCTGGTGGCAGAACAGGAAAATTATTACTGCTTTGGGGAACTTGATAGAAGTGCCTCAGTCTAAAAGTCATTTATACAAAGGAAATAAAATGTCACTATTATTCATGCTTTTGTGGACCCCATAATTTTGCCTTGTCTAAAATGCTTGCTTTTTCCTGTGATATTTTCCATGTTCCACTCTCTCTCTTTCTCCAACACTCAGGTACAGCTCTTTTACGTAATGATGGTTATACAATCAATGGTTAACGCAACCTAGTGGAAGCTATCTCCAAGCAAATAACACTGGCAGCAAGGCTGGAAGTACGATCACCTGCCAGCATACTCCCTACATAGACGGTATGAGTTTTGTTGTACACGGTACAATTTAGTGGGGTGTTAAATGACCACTAAATGTCTAGTCCAAGCATGCATAAAACAGATTAATGAATTATCCATTGAAAGATCTATCAATATGTGCTGCAATTCCCACTCCCGTCAAATATGTTGATCCCATTTCTTTCCCTTAATTCCTATGTTTTCTTCCCATGGGTTCATCTGCAAAGCACCTGCCTTTCTACTGCAAATAGCTCAACAGCCCGGATCAAGACCAGGTTTCTACCTCCTCCACTCTCCTAGTAAAGACAGGCTCCTCCAGTTTCTTGCTATATAGCCCATCTCTTGCACCCCAGCCCTACACCACCTGGTCACTGTTGCTGAGCCACCATTGTTACACAGCTGAGCAACTTACTGAGGATATTCAGGGAAAGGTGAGAGGTCTGTCTTGTCCTGCTTTGCCTGATGTTCCTCATAGTCCTTCCCTAACACATCCTTTTCCCTCTTTTCAACACACTCATATCCATGTCCCTGTCCTCCTAAGCATTGCAGTGCCCTCCCTCAAACATGACCCGGTCCCATCCCCCTTGCTGTCACTTCTGTTGACTCCAGTCCCCTCTCCACTCCCCTGGCTCACCTTCCCTTGCAGAGCCAGAGCTGCTCCTGACAATAACCATGTCAAAAGAGATGCAGCAGGCTGAACACATATTGTACCATTGCCACGTGAAGGCACTTACTCAGCTGCCAGTTGTGCAGGTCTCATCTGTTTCAGAGAGCATTGGGATGGTGCCTTCAGAGCTGCACTCCTCATGCAGATAGCTCAGGCAAGTCACCAATGCCTCACAGAAACAGTAAACTAAATCTCTTACGAAAGCCTTAACAAGAGCCTAAGTGAATGATCACTGAACACCACACCTGGAATCATTTAAATTTTAGCATTGCTAGGCGTGTGTTTTATTTTTCCTTTTAAAAAAAACCTAGGAAGTGGCTAGGTTAATGCATACGACCTTAGCCTAAAGGATAAACAGCCAAGCCAATAAATATAATGTTCAGGCTCCTGCCTATTCCTGTCTATACAGGCAATCATCTCTAGCACCTGTATCCTCTCTGGTAGATGTTTTATGACCAACACATTAAAGTGTAGGGAAAAAGAAATGTTGGTCAAGTATAATTCACAAGTATTTGAGTGAATTTTCCCCTACGAACAAAAGCATTTAGTTACTGATTGTCAGTTCATGACAATCATGTTTTTCTTTTTAATCGTAGAATTTAAATATTGCATTTGTCTAGTTGTTTGAAATTTAATTAACATAAAGCCTAGGCTGAATACAAGGGACTTTCTGTGCTTGGAGTACTTAGGGGAGGAGAGGAAGTGAGGGTGACAGGAGACCTGCTTCAGTATCCCTGTCCAGATCAGCTACTCTCACATGCTCTGGTTGCCAAAAGTCTCCAAGAGGATGCTGCAGCAATGGTGCCCAAGAGGAGTTAAGGCTCCAGAAATAGACTGGTACCCATTACATTGCAGTGACTATGGACTTAGCCAGCCTACAGGGATCTTATGAACAAAAGCAAGGAGTCAGAACAAGTGTCTAGTCTGGCCCCACAGCTATTGATTTCCCTTTACTGTCATTTAGTCAGATAAAAAAGAACCTCAAATTCCAGCTGGCAGACACTTCAGGGTCTATCTAAGCATCAGAAAAATTAGAAACACTTGCATTTCCATCCCTGACCCATGCAAATACACACTACCGAGAGAGGGCAAGGAAGAGAAAAGGATATAGCTCTGGTTTATTTTACATGAAGAAATCAGACCTAGAATAATGAGGAGGAAATCCAACCCCCATTCCTGTTCCTCATCCCCAACCCCCGAAGACAGAAATATTTTCCTTTTGTATTATTCTCTTAGAACAACATAGCTCCCAATGGACTCCACACTATGGTTTGGTATGCCTAAAAGGCACAAAAAGAAAAATATGGATTTTTGCACTTAACAAAAATCAAAGTGCATCTTCTAACAGGCACTATTCTAGCTGTGAGATGTGAAATGAATTGTATATGTTCATTACTTCATAATAGAGTGCAAATATGCTCTTTGATACTTTTCATCCAGAGTTCAAAAAGTGACAGTGATGCTATATTGTTGAATTACAGTGCTTATCACTCAGATCTGCTACTGTTACATCCACAAGTAACTCCTGTATGTATATAGGTGTATAAATAACCTCACTAAAGTAAGATGGCAGAACCCGCTTCATATCCAAAAGAAATCGCTGTGTGATATTTTTTTAATTGGCTTCTGGGGATGTTACTCAATTATCTGCAATTGCAGGTTTCATATAATATCAGTATTATTTCACATAGTGCAATATAAAGGAACTGGTAGAAAATGTCATTCAGTAGTTTAGAGGAATGCTGCTGGGTTTAATAGAGGATGATTGAAGGTGATAAATTTGATAAAAGCTGAATTTTGAGCACACCACTTCAGTAACCCAAAAGTGAGGAAAACAGATGGAATTGCACAGGACGGTCTTTTAACAAAGTCCATTTTCCCTTGCTCTTGTGTGAATCACCTCCGAGAGCGCAGCCATGGAGGGAGGGAGGCAGCGGGAGGAGGAAGAATTGGGCAGTGGAAAGGGAGCTGTGGTTAAGGCAGTGGCTTTGGAGACCATCTGACTGGATTCCTTTTCTGTCCCTGCCTAAGAAAGTAATTTAGGAGATATCTGTGGCACAGTGCCATTCTGCATTTAGTCTGGCTACTAAAAGCAGCTGCTTTCACTGCACTCACTGTGAGTAGAAGCGGACAGCTTCTCCCACAGGCTCTGTGTTCTCTGTCTGTGAAATGGGAGAAGTAATATTTCTTTTCCCTCACTCTGCTTAGTGCATGCCATCTTCTGTCTTGGTACTAACAGGAGGCCAAGCTTGTGGGTTCCAGTCATCTTTGGCACCTCTTGCAGCACTTGGTTTTGCTCCAGAAACAACTGGTATTGGAGTCATCCTGATTTAGTTGCCAGAGGCAGCGTGCTTTTGTTTTGCTGCTGGAGGTTGACTTCTGCTCACCTGTGGAGTCAGTGTGTAGTTGATCTACCAATTAATCTCATGCCTGATTGCAGTGTTTGTTGTAACTTTTAGAATCCCTTTAATCACTGTGACCAGATCCTTGTTTATGCTGTCACCCTATAAAAGGAAACAGAATCCAGCCACAGTTTTCTTGCTATCTAGTCATAAGGGATAGAGACAAAGACTTGTCTTGAATAATATATAAAATCCAATTTAAAATTATTATGTTGTACTATTTAACTCCAGAAGCATATATGGAAGCAAATATTAATGCACTAGATTCTTTGAAACGATTTAAACTATTTTTATTAAACATACTAAAACTATAAAGTATTGAGCTTTAAATTTACAACAGCTATTCTTAAAAATTAATGATTTATTGCTAGGTGTTATTGTATTATTAAAGTTGCACTCATGCATTCAAAACTGAATCATCTTCTCCTACCACCCCTAGAAATTTCTTTAGCAACACATAGGAAACTAGGTGGAAAAGAGTTAAATACTTTTGTTATTAATTAGGTCAGCTACCCCAATTAGAAGTATCTAATCAAGTGATAAAACGGCCTGTTCAGATTTTAGTTAGTTTTTTCACCTAATGTTGAACTGATGCAATATCTGAATGTTGTTGCTCTAGATGAACTGGGGAAACTTAAAAAAAAAAAAAAAGGTCATGTCTAAACATGCCCAATGCAAATATTGTAAATGGAATGCAAATGCTAGTACAGAAAATAGTAGTTGGGCTTTTTTTCCTTGTCTTTCTGGTTTTGAACACCTAATGAGAGGAAAAAATGTCTTCATATGTAGGAAAACCTGCTCAAGAAAAACCGAACACTTTCCCTTTAACCCTTTGGAAGATAAATTTACAATTACGGCTTCAGTTAAAGCTGTAAGGAAGGACTTTTCATCTTTTCAAGCTATGAAGTCCTGGCTATGAAGTCCTGTCCTCAGTGTTGGTGCTCATGACTTTTTTTATTTCTTTAAGTACTGAGTGGGTCTTGCAGGAAGGAAACTAAGACAGATGGGAGCAAGCAAGAAGGAACATGACTCTAGGGTTTACTGTTTAAGGCACTCACCTGCAGAGAGGAAAGGAAGGAGGAGAAAACTGTTATATACTGGTCTTTCTTTCAGGGAATATCTGTGCCTTCTACCATAAATATCACTAGATGAAAAACAGAAATATTTTAAACTTATAAACTTAAAAATAGAGCTGGGGGGGGGGGAGGGGGAGGTATGGTCACATAAAGTGTCCCAGCTGGTTTTAATTTTATCTTATTTTTATCTGTCTTAAAAATGAAGATTTATCTGTGCAGCTTCTGTCTGATCAACATTCAAAATATTTCACTGGGATCTTTAAAAACTGCACAAATTCATGACAGAATGCAGTCTCCATCTATTCACATGTACAATCAACTTCCAATTATTTAACTAGTGTCTTAGCAACTGCATCCTTGAGCAATACACACAGCAAATCGCTGTTCCATTTAATAAAAAAAACTTCTATTAATCACTCCTAAAGTCCATTTAAACAAGCATCATGTATTTCTTAAAAACAAAAGTATGCCATAAATGATAAGGTAATTATTGTGCATGTCTAATTCTGGATAAAGGACAGGACTTACAATACATGTTTTAAGATATAACAACAAAAACTTAATTGAAATACTTTTACAACACTCCCATAATTCTTTTCCTTCCTTATTTATTATAAACCCACAGGCACCAAACCTCATATAAATTAGAGATTAAACATGCCTTTAATAACACAAATGGCAACACTGTAGTATGTTTTTATCCAGTATCCTTTAATAGATAATGAAATTGTGTCTAACAACATATTTGCTTATAACACATTAATATATCACTTAATTGACAGCCACATGGTTTGCAAATTAATTCAGTCTTGTTTCCTGTGGTACCTACTTTACATTATTTAGGGATTGACTACACAGTATGATTATTTTGCCCTTATTTCAGTTTGATGCAGTGGGTTTATTTCATTGTTGGCTGCTTCACAACGACATTTGTGTGACAGTGTTCAGGTTGCAAACTATTTAGCTGTTTTATAGTGCCTTCCCAAACTGCTTTGTGCATACTTCAGCCAGTTTTACCTTTCCTTCCTGCTCTAGAGACACTCTGATTAGATGCTGCTTCTGTTCAATGTTAGTTTTCAGCCAGATTCAGTCTTTTTTTGTTTGTTTCTTTCTTGCTTGCTTGCTTGTTCCAGAAACAAAACCATTGGCATTTTGTACTAGCCCTTTGGTAGGCCATCTGCTTGTGTGAGAGCCGTGCTGAAGTCCTTGGATCCATTCAAGATTAGGGATGGGGAGATGAAATGTTAGAGAGTCTGCAGGGTCGAGAGCCTGAAATGACATACTCTAAGGAGGCACAAAGGGCAGGGCTCCGTGAAGGCGTGCATGGGGTACTGGGTACTGCCTCATTAAAACTAAAAATATGAAAATGTCTTACAGAACGCATGAGCCACCCATCCGTGTTTTCATCAGATGGGTAGAATTTTGCCTTAGGGTACCAGCACGCTCCCCCATCCTCGCAGATGCAGCCAGCTTGCGTGGGGAGCAGTGGCAGCCGAGCCGCCACCGCCTTGCCTGGCACTGTCTGACAGCAAGCCATCCCAGTGTGACAGATGTTGACTTGCCTTTCCCTGCTATCCATTCTCATCCATCAACTATTCATGCAAGTTCCCAATTAGAGTATGGAAGATAAGAGCATTGATTGGCAAAGTCATATTCCCTAGCGTCTGACAATATTGATGTTACCCTTTCTGTTTTCAGGTAGGTCTTCGGCCTTTTATGCTGTTTATTATTTTTTCAATGTTGAAGATAGGCAGGAATGGATAAGCAATGACTGTTCCTTCTGGTTTGAATTTTGGGCCATTCTTTTTGATTTAGAATCTTTCTCTCAGTACATTAAAACATTTACTTTAGAAAACGTTTAGTTTAGTTTTCCGTTTTGCAGTATTTCCCCATTAAGATATTACTCAGCTGAAGTAACATGGTTAATAACTTCCCTAGAAGGATCAAACAGGCAAGCCCTAGCTTTACTGATGATGATTAAGGGTGAGAGTCATGCTGTGGAAGAGTGACTAAGTGCTGTTATTGAGATCTGACAATTTTCCTGGAAGATGGATATGATAACTCTCTAACAAGTATATTTCAAGTTAAATGACCCAATTTTAGAAGATTAGTATATTTTCCTGAATTCAGTAAGCTTTTATAAAAATCTCATGTCTACAAATCTGTAGGACTTCTCTGAAAGGAATTCTAAAAAGGAAGACTCAGTAATACCTACCTCACAACCCCAGAGAACTATGGTACAGAGGAACATCCTATAGGAGCAATACCATTTTATATTCTGGATCTGTGAAGACATGTAAGATTAGTTGATACTCAAGGCAGGACAAAATCAAGGTGAAAAAACAAGGATTCTGGGAGGTCAGCATTTGACAACATTCTTCTTAGAAAAGTTAATGCCAAATGAAGCCTCAAGTTGGTCTTACTCTTCTAAGTAATTAATGTGGCCATTATAGCTAATAGTTTTTATAAGCTGGGAGAACTATCTCACTTCTGTAAATTAATTACATGATATTTTGCAATTCTTATGCTGATAGAGATTAATAGTTAGACATCAGTGAGGATACAGGGTATAACAAGAATACAAATGAGACACCCAATATACTTGGATAGTGGATAGCCATAGGCCTTATGAACACGTATGAAAACAGGAGTATTTTTAATAGATATGAGGTATCTTACATGGTTTTAAGTATTTGTAGTTTGTTATTTTCTGCAGCCATAAAAATACTTTGCCTGAAACAAGTCATTTGGAACTCATTCTTTTGTAGCTAACTGAGTGGAAGCTTAGCTACAGTCTTCTGTAGAGAGAGGATTTGATTCCTCCTTTATTTCCACAACACACACCTCCCACCCCCCCTCCCGCCCCCCCAGCATCCTTTTCACATCCGTCATGGGACTTTTATCAAGAAAATGGGTTTCTATCCCATATAATAAAATTTGGCAGGGCTAGATGGTGGCCCAGATCTTGAATTCAGCATGTAAGATGCTTCAACTGAGTCTGCATTTTTTCTTGGAGGAGGCAAGGAGCAGTTGTTCAGGGAATAAAAGATCCCAGGTTATGTCCTGGGAAGAAGGGGGAAGGCTTTGTGTCCACCCATGGCCTAGCAAAGCCCTGAGCTGCTACTGCTGTAGTGCCTGAATCAGTAGTGGGGGGAGACAAGAGCAGTGACACAGTTACACCCTGGTCTGTGCCTGCCACTCTCAGAAGAGAAGTCAGAAAATTGCACTCAGCTGTCTACTGAGTGTAGTTATCCCTTGGGGCTGCTAAGTGAAGACCAACCAAACTCACCTATACTAATGAGTATCCCACTCAAATCCCTATCTTTTAATCTTTTTAAAGAAAATAAAAGTAAATAAAAGATGTATCTTGAGATTGTTCCAACAGCATGTTCTCTGTGTTCTGAATAATACAGAAAGTCATGACCTAAATGTTTATTACAGCAGTGGGCTAAGTCCTGTGCTGGTATAAATGGGTGCACTCCTATTAGCAATAGCTCCTATTTAATTCAGTACTACTGGCCTTTAAAAGTTGATTTAGAAGTTAAAAGGAACAAATTTGTTTATTGCCTTGGCCTCAGGTTAACAGAGCAACTGAAAATTCATAATGCAACCTAATAAATAAAGACCTTCATGTTTGTCCTCCAAGCTAACACAGGTGAATTGATGTTTTCCACCCTTTGCAACCCCTACCTAATTTTTTCAGACCAATAAAATTTTTGTTATATTGTCCATAATGTTCTATTGATCCAAAAATGTTCTTTCCAGTGGTATTTCTATTATTCTCACTCTAGGCAAAGTCATGTATTTGAAGATTGATTCTGCAGCAGGACAGGTTTGTTTCAGTCTGTCCTTTGAAAGACATTGTAGTGTTAGGAAGTTCTGAGCCCTGAACTTTTTTATTTTGCTGCTAAGCACTGCATACAATTCCAGAGATGTCTGTGGTTCTTGGGTACTGGAATTTCATCATTCTAGGTTCTGCCTGCTAGTCCACATTTTCAAGTGGCAAAATAATTCCCTGTATGAAACATAATATTCAGAGTGATCTGAGTTTCTCTTATTCAGGCTTTAAGGAAATCCTTAATCTGCCATTTCAGTTTTTCCTGTCATTTGCTTCATTATATTGCTACGTATATGACTGATTCATCGGTCCTTCTGATCTGAATCATGCTCTTTAATATGTGCATTTGTATCTGTATAAGAAATATTTTTAAGACTTTAAATATGTCTGGAAAACACAGAAGACAGTAGGTCTGGAAAAATAATTTTAGGACATCCAAGAAAGATTTCAAGAACCCAGACAGCTGCTTTTGCATTTTATTTTTCTGAAATTCTTAGTCTTTGGATTGGGAATTTTATGCTGTGTTCAGAATATCTTTTTGGGAAAAACAGTGTGTGTAATGGTGACAGAATCATTGCCAGATTTAAAAATAACCCCAGCAGCAGCAAAATGCTATCCTTTGCAATTTGTCTCCCTGCCCCAACATTCCGTATATATTTTCAGTTATCGTCATTCACAATTAAATAGCTATAAAATGAATTTTATGAGAACTTAATGTGCTTCTGAATGCACCAAAAACCATGTGGTGTATATCATATACACAGCTTGCTGAACTAAGAAGAGAAATTATCAAGTAAGTTATGTGGAAGCTTTCCATAGTCTCCTTATGTGACCTTGTACAAGGAGACGAATGTTTGAGGTCAGAGGGAACATAAATATTCATTTCTACATTACTTATTCTGAATACTCCACTAGACAAATTTTAAAATAATTCTAGTTAACTAGCACTGAAAACATTTTGGACATTGATCATTAACGTTCTACATGTTGGTTTGGCAAAACAGTTTTCCCAACGTTTTTCCTACCAGAAAACAAAACAAAAACTTTGATCAGACTGCCCCCTACAGAAAGTACAGCAATGCTTTTTTAATATCTATAGTTTATTGTCAGCGATAACAAAGAATTCAGAGGCAACATTTCACAACAGTGAATTTATCTATAGCTTTCAAAAAATAAACTATAGTTAGACTAATAGTTTTTTTTTTTAAATATTTTTCAAAATATTTTAAGTCCATATTTATGGAGGTGTTTAAATGTGTCTAGATGGATATTCATTTCAGGTGTCCTTAAAATGCTGTTATTGTACTGCTTCTAAAGTAAGAACAGAGTGTGGAAGCACTGGCCCTGCTAGTTGCACTACTGTGATTCTACATGCTCCTTATAATTCCCTTTTTCTTGATGACAGTCAGTTCCCCAGACAATTTACTAGCCCACCCATGGCTTTGTTCTCAGCTGGTATCAAGAGGTATAGTTCTACTGAAATTTTACTATGACTCTGTCCCTGACTAGACTTAAATATGTATTCCTCAAATGACAAGTACTTTGAAAAACTAAAATGTAAAGTTCTGTGAAGCTCATATCAGTTTTCCTCCCATGAACAGATTAAAAAAAAAACCAAACTACTGTCAATGGCTTACATGTCATGAGCATTTTCTATCTTTTCACTGCTCCCTATAGGTCTGTGTATGGCAGAGGAAGGTTTCTTATGAAACTTCATATAACTAGAAAGGAAGGTTTTAATTCAGCCTTCACCAAATATGTTCTCAGGAACAAGAGAGGAGGGCATTCAGACATTTCCAAACACTAAATAGGTTTAGGGTAAAATGCAAATCTAGGTTTGGGATGGAAAGAAAAAAACATAAACCAGACATTATAAGTTCTGATTCCTGATAAAGCCTGTTATTTCTTCCAAGTAGGGGCTTATGTTTTACGTATTTATTCAATTATCAACTCTGATAGAGCCATTAAAAACCTGAATGTTAGCTCCAAAATCTTTCCTTATCAGATACTAAGTCCTCAAACTACATCAGGGCAAAAGTTTTCCATTTGGCAATGCCAATCAAAGAAGACGTACAGAAGTAGGCCCTTTTCCTGATGGTTATGGATGAGCTGGGAAACACTGTTGTCTAAAAATGAATTCTTTCAAATTTAATGGACCCTAAATAAAAATAAAAAATTGTAGCTTTTTCTTGAGGAAAATGTCAAAAACGTAACCCTGTTTTCTCTACCTCACAGTGCTTTCCCTGGAGACTACCTGGCTTTTATGACATCCTATGGGATTCCAAGTCCCACCAGCTGAAAAGGGGTAGGAAGTTTCTCGGAGATTGCTGCCTTTTCTATTTTCTTTGGCTCTTGAGCTGTATAGTTTTCAAGGTATGCCAGATACTGGCTTCACATGAGATACTTGCCCAAAAAGGATCAGAGAAAACATTTAACATTTTCATTACAAATCTGGCACCCTTGAATATTTTGAGAAACTGAATTGTTCTTTATTTATTGGGGAAGGCCATTTCTTTCCCACCAGAAATTAAATACTCCATTAAATCTCAGATCCCACAGTTAGGTGACCTTTTTCCAGACTATAAACCAAACAGATAAAGATATTAGTCCCTTTCTGCTTTGTGAGATTATTGTCCTCTGTTTGGATCTAAAAGGAAACATTCTAGAAATATAAGTGCTTATTCTTGCTTCAGAATCACATTGAGCACCACTCACTGAAGTAGCATCACAGCTTTTCCAGCTAAGTAAAATGAAGTTATCGTATTGAGACAAAAGGAAAACGTTGTACTAAATATCCATTGTCTTTCATCATCCATTAAGAAGAGAGATCCTGCAAAATTTTTCACCGTGTAGAAACTCAAACTAAGTAAAATAACAGTGTCTTACTAGTTAAGTCTTACTTGACTTGATCATAGTCATTTCTGGATTTTTAAAATGAGGATGATCGTCATTAGGAAATTTGGTCAAATTGGAGAAAAGCCTGTTTCGATGTTTGCAGCTCTGCTTCTTTAGTTCTGGTTAAGGGCTAATTTCTGAGGAATGCTGAGCACCCTCAGTCCCTATTCAAAGAAGTTGTAGCTGAGGGTATTTGGCAACTGAAATGAAGATTCCAATGATTGACGCAATTTCTTTCCTGCTTGCACTTTGGTTATGAGAATGGGACACCTTAACATTTGTAATGATACTGTTATAAGTAAGTTTTTGAACTATATTTATAGTCATACCTATTTTTCAGCCTACATATTGAATCTACAGATCGTTCCAAAGTCTGGTTGAATATGTGATTCTGTTGGACATAATCTAACAAAACTCCAAAATTTTCAAAGGCAAAGTCTGGCTGCTTGATTTTTTTCTTCAAAACACTGCTTCATTTTCTGAAGTTCACTCTCTTTATTTTCACAAATTTTTCACATTATATTTCTAGGCATGGGCCCATTACTCTACCTATGTTACTTAGTGGCAGAGAAAAGATTTGTTTGATTTTGTATTGTAAGTATGTAGTAAAAAAGGAAGGTCGAATTTTAACATAATGCATAAAAGGTAATGATTCTTCCAATTAACCTACGACATTACGTCAACAGAAACTGAGTCAAATAGCCTCCTTACTGTTAATCTTCTACCTCTAACTAAATTTGCTACAGATTTCTTAAACTGTGTTCCCACACTGTGTCCCTATCATAAAGTTTCTATGCTAGCAGTCTTACTGTATGAAGGACATATTTTGCAGAAGTGGATTCTTTCCACTTTTCAGTTTAAAAGCGATTCTTGGAATCTCATAGAGGGGTCCATTGCTTTAGGGGCTGTTTATGCAAAAGTCTGAATTCTTACTGTTTTGTGGTGAGACTTGTACCTATAATGTGACAACAAAAAAGTAATGCAAACAATTTTTTTTTT